>JAQQSW010024738.1:0-10032 GCA_028646575.1 Pseudocheirus occidentalis | reverse complement strand
TATCTATCTATCTATCTATCATCTATCTCCTATTCCATGCCATGTCAAACAGTGCAGTACTTAGTATAATGTTATTCTAATAGTGGCTTAACAAAAACTTGATGAGGTAGATAGTCAAAGCATTTTATCCCTTTTACAGATAAGGAAATTGAGTTTCAAAAGTTAAATAACTTATGGGAGATCAAAAAAATAACAAATAAGTGGCAGCATCTGGGTCAAACTTGGAACTTCTTTTTATTTATTTTTTAATTTTTAATTAATTTTTTATTTGTTTTCTTGTTTACACCATTCATTTTCATGAGATTTTTGAATTACAAATTTTCTCCCCATCATTCCCCTACCCCAACCCCAAAACAGCGATCCCACTGTAAAGCCCCTCCCTTCATTTGCTCTCTTACTTTCTGGTAGGGCAGGGAGGTTCTCACTACCTCAGCCCCTGTATATCTTAATGCCTAGTTGCAGGTATCAAACTTGGAACTTCTGAAATAAACTTCTTCCTTTTTCTGTTATAAATGAGAAAGCATAGGGTATCTTTTCTATTATAGTAGATGCGTAGGGATAGATAAGGGACAAAATTTTCTTATTTCTAATAGTTATAATAGCTTACATTGAAAACAGCTTTGGGATATACAGTAGAGGAACACAGAACATGCTTTCCCATCTCTGATTCTATTACACCAATTATAGCCAGGTCCTGATTAATGCGAATAATGAGTCCCCTGAAGTGGTCACATGTATTTGGATTTACATTATTTGATATTATAATTATGTAAAATATGGCAATTGGTTCTATCCCAATAGAAATATGCACTGTGAATTCAAATAATGTTACTACCTCAGGGGATTCACACTAATCAAGATTTAGTTATATCTCAAGGCATGTTTCCAAGTTGTCTACATTTTAAAAAATTCCTTTTCATTAAAAGAAGATAACACTTTTAAGGTCATTGTATCCTCAGTGTAGAGAGGAGAAGGATGTTACAAAATAAAAATGTGGTAGGGTACCAAGCTGCCTGAAGATAAGGGATTTTGTTGTATATATTTTCATGTAGATGGTAGGACCTAAGAACTCAGCATGTTTTTTGAACAAATACGAAAATGTTTTTTTAATAGAAATGTATTAATAGAAATGTATTGAACTTTATCAGAAGCTTTTTGTGCATCTATTGATATAATCATATAATTTTTTTAAAGGTAGAAGAGAAAGTGACATATTGGAAAGAATGTGGAAAAATCGAGACACTAATTCATTGTTGGTGGAGTTGTGAACTGATCCAACCATCTTGGAGAGCAATCTGGAATTATGCTCAAAGAGTTACTAAATTACCTTTACTCTTCAACCCAACACCACTATTTTGTCTATTCCCAAATATAATTATGGAGAAGTAAAAGAACTTATATGTTCTAAAATGTTTATAGCACTCTCTGTGGTGGCAAAGAACTGGTAATTGAAGAGACGCCCATCCCTTAGGGAATGGACAAGTCATGGTATATGAGTGTGATGGAATACATTGTGCTATTGAAATGCTGAGTTCAATGATTTTAGAATACCATAGAAAGACTTGCATGAAATAATGAGGAGCAAAATGAACAGAACCAAGAGAACATTGTATATAGTGACAGCAGTACTTTTTTAAAGAATGATTTCAAATGAATAAGTTATTTTGCCTATTAAAAACACCCAAATTAACTATAAAGGTCATATGAAGAAAGACACTATCTGTATCCAGAGAAAGAACTGATGAATAGAAGTATGTATAGAATAATTACATACACATACACACATACACATACTCAACTATTTGTGTCTAATGGTAACCATCTCTGGAGTTTGGGGGAAGAAAAAAGAAATTTACATGATAGTTTTGTTGATATTTGAAAGGAATAACAAGTTGTGCATAGTAGATTTGCAGTTTTATGGACAGTAATCTTTTAAAATTGTACCATGTTATGGAAATGCTTGTTTTATTCCATAAATTATAGATAAAATTTAAAAAATATCAATGAGACATTGTTATAGACACACTGGGTATCTTCCTAAAATGCTATATATCTTAATGCTCTAGTAAATGGATCTTCATTGGTGTGTTTGTCCCATTTGGTTTACAACTTCTCTAGTAGCCTGTCTTTGGAGGTGCTAGACCCCCCAAAAATTGCCATAGTGAGAACCTAATAATGACCCTCTATGAACTTAGTTATACTGGTTCTTAGATGAGAGACATAAAGCTAATTACTGACCCATACTTGAATCTTTTCCAGCTTGGTAAGGCCTCCAGAATTTGTACCTCTTTGACAGAGCCTTCAAGAATCCAATGTAACCTTCATGCCACAATAAGGTATTGGAAGACTGCCCTATGAATATTGGACTGGATAGAAGTTGAAAGAATTGGCTTGTATCATGGAAATTTAGCCTTCTGAGAACGCTGTCATTGTACAGTAGAATACCCTGAAGCCTTTCTAAAAGCCCAAGCAAGGAGTCTCATAGGTGACACAATTTTATGACCATTTCTTTTCAAGTATTTTAAGAATGAAATTTCTCTAAAGGGTGGGGTCCAAGATCCTTGTTACTCCAGTTTCCATTTCTGAGTAGACAACAGTGTCAGAGTGAAGCTGTAATGTGTAAACTGTTTTTGTATTATGGCACTTTTGTTAAAATGATGATATTGGATAGTTCTTTAATTTTGTTTCATTCAAACTTACCTTTGTGAGTTTTGATCATAGCCTATTGAGGCTGCCTCCCTTGTTTTTCAACATCTCTCTAAGGCCTGCTATTAAAGAGATATGTTCAGATATAAACCTTCTTTATGCCTTGCCTATTGTAGATTAAATTTAAGAATATACATATGTATGTATGAAATATCTCTCTCTATATATACATTTCAGTTCTCTGTTTATCCACTTTACTAGGTTTCTTTTCTTTTCTGTTTCTTTTCCTCAGATAAATTGTTTGGCTGCAAAAGAGTTTTTCTTGAAATCATAACAAACATATTGCTTTACATAAATTTTATTCATTTAAACAATCTCAAGGATCTTTTAAAAACACCAGAACACATGAAGAATAAAAACAAAGTATAAATGATACATGAACGATACCTGTTCTAGACAGTTTTAATATTGTGGTTAATGATTTTCTGAGACTGGAAAGAACTATTTTAATAGTGTATAGTTAATGAATGGGAAGAGCTGTTCTTTCAGGCAGAACATAAATTGATAAAAAAATATGCAAAGGCAGAACTCATGGTTATTTCTTTTATTTATGCACTGTTTTGAACTAGCAGACAATTATAAGGAGGTTCAGTACAATAGATATTTCATCTATTTGGTAAAATAAATTATTAATATTAAACATACTACTCAGTAACAGGGAAGTTTCCTAAAAGCTGTTTCCAGATTTCCTTTTGGAACATCTTTTACTTTTGTTTCCAAGAGAAGCAGATTGTCTTTAAGGGATGATGTGAAAAATTCAGTCACTGGGAGGACTGTTTTCTAATTGTGATCTTTTGGCCCTCTTAATTGGAATAGGGTCCTGGAAAGAGATAGTTTAGAATATAATCTTTATTCCATAGATCATCTTTTTTCCTCATAACTTCTGTGAATTGGCCTCCTGGGCTCCACAGGACACAATATTGTTCCGCTGCCACCTCATTGGACACCCAGGGAAGGCCTTTCTTGTCAATTCAGTGTCCAACCATGGGGACTGATGATGATGCATGTTACCCACTTATTGAGACAGATATTGAAATGATGGACTCAACATACAAAATAAAATTTTATTTTTGAACCTGAGTGTGAGAATTTGCTTCGTTTGACAATACTATGAGGCTATGAGGATATTGTTTTTATTTGGTTTTCAGTTGGATGGGTGAGGAAAGGTGTCAGGGATAGAAAATAAATGTTTGTTAATTGAAAAAATAATTAAAAAAAAATCTAGTTGCCAATCTCCCTTAAGAGACCTCTCTCTAATCACCAATAATATGTCTGGACTCTTTGTTCCCATACTCCCACCATGTTATACTTTCCCCAACTCAGTGATTTGGAATCTTTGTATATTGTAAAAATCCTGTTTCCCATTCTCAGCTGCCTATTCCCTTACTCTTATCCCCCTTGGCCCTAGCCCTTAAATATCCCACTCCAGATCTACTCACCTTTTCCACCACCCTTTCCAAAATACCAGCTTCAACTGCTTTCATCTTAAACCTTTTCCTTTCCTATTCCTCCCATCTTTTGGCTTTTACTGACAATAGACTCCCTCCTAATGATGTGAATCCAGTATCTACCCTTTCTAACACTGGATGCTGGAATACTCTTTCTTTCCCATTGCCTTTTCCAGATTTTCTTGCTATTAACCATCACTCGGTAAACTTTCTTTTTTTGAGGTTCATTCAATCCAAATTTGTCACCAAATCAAGGTTCTGGTAGTTATCTATTGACTCTAAGACATTCTCCTTCCTTTCTCAGTGAGCTCAGACATTGGATCATAGTTTTGTCTCCTTTCCAATTCCTTCCCTCATACTAAGGAATTCAATATCAATATCTATAGATAGATACAACCTCAACACCTTAATTTCTGAGTTCCTCAATTTGCTCATTTCCCATGATTCATTCCTCTATTGCATCCCAGTTCCACACAGAGCTCTTGATCATTCCATCACCCAAAAATGTTTCGTGTCCATATTCATGAACTCTGAAACTGCCTCATCTGACCCTGTCTCTGACCCCTTGTAAATCAATCCAGCTCCATGTTTCCTCTAAATTTGAGTACTTTCCTTATTCTATTATTGAGTATTAGTTGTCAAACCCCAACCCATCATTCCACCTTCCTTAGCTTCTGTTCATGCACTGCTGAATAGAGTTGCTGGAGAAAATCATGAAATTGTGCTGACTGGGTCCATTACGGACTTGTTACATAATCTCAATTGGGCCTTCACTTCAATAAAGTATTTTGTACCTCCCTAATTAATTTACCATACTCATTTTAATAGTTCTTCCAAACCTCTTCAACTCTCCTTAAATATCCCACTTCTACCGTTTTAGCTGTGTACTTTGCCTCATACTTTGTTGAAAAAAAAAATTAGGACGTTTTTTCTAAGAGCTCCCTCTTCTCCCCTCCTTATCATTTAACGTCTCTCATTTATTTGCTTACTGTCTCCTCCTCTGAGGCAACTAGGTGGTATAGTAGATAGAGCACTGGGCCTGGAGTTAGGAATACCTGAGTTCAAATATGGCCTTAGACACTTATTTGCTGTGTTACCCTGGGCAAGTCACTTAGCCCTCTTTGCCTCAGTTTTCTCATCTTTAAAACGAGTTGGAAAAGAAAATTCCAAGTCTCCGATATCTTTACCAAGAAAATCCCAAATGGGGGCATGGAGAGCCAGGCATGACTGAAATGACCGAACAACAAAAATGCCTTATTTGTTTGTCTAACATGAAGAAGTAGTGCTTCTCCTAATTAATTCAAACTGGTTGACTCTTATTTCTGTGTGGATTATTCTTTTATTTATCTTGCCCTAAACTCTTTCATGATTTCTAGTCTCATATTACCCCTTGAACCTCTCATATTGGATGTTCCATAGCCATCTCAAACCCAACATGTCTAAACCAGAATTGTTTTTTCTCCCAGCCCTCTTCTCTTTCTAACTTTTCCATTATTATTGAGGGCATCCTCAATAATCACCATCCTCCCAGGAATTAGAGCTCAAAACTTTGGTGTCATCCTTAATTCCTCATTATCCTTACCACATATGCCCAATTTGCTACCAAGTCTTTTTTTCTACTGGTTCATCATTTTTCTTCTCTATACTCACACAACTGCTGCCCTGGTACAAGCCCTCATCAACTCATGTGTGAATTACTATATTAGTCTTCTGGTTGTTCTTCCAACTCTGTTTATCTTCTCACTTTAATCTTTCCTCCACTCAGCTGCCAACTTCTTATACCGCAGGTCTGACCATGTCACTCTTCTACTCACTACACTGCAATGGCTACTACTTATTACCTCTAGGATCAAATATAAAATGCTCTGTTGAACTTTTAAAGTACTTTACAGCTTGGCCTCTTCCTCTCTAGTTTTTTTTTTACACCCTACTCTCCTCTGCTTACTCTATGATCCAGTGAAACTGGCGTTCTTGTTTCTTTTAAATGACACTATATCTCATAAGACTGTCTAGAAATGATGTTGTCATTGTTATTTCAGTCATGTCCAACTCTCCATGATTCTATCTGGGGATTTCTTGGCAAAGATACTGGAATGGTTTGCCATTTCCTTCTCCAGCTCATTTTATAGATGAGGAATGGAAGCAAGCAGGGTAAGTGACTTTCCCAGGGTCACACTGGTAGCAAGTATTTTAGGCCAGATTTGAACTCAGGAAGAAGAGCCTTTCATATTCTCAGTCCAGTGCTGTATCCACTGCACCACCTCAAGAAATGTCTTCAAGAAAAGATTTAGCTGGTAGAAAATAAAATTGTTATTCAGAGATGTAAATAAAACGATATACTGTAAACATACTTAGGATAACCTTGAGGAATACTAGCAGTTCATAGCACCTTAGGTCTTGCTCAGGTTATCTCCTACTGGCTGAAAACATCATTCAGGGCCACCAGGAATTGATTGGTCCAAGAAGTTGCCACCTGTTTGGGACCTTGCATTATCCTAGTCTAGTTTTTCTTTTTTTCCCCAGTCTAGTTTTTCCAGTGAAAAGCCACTCTCAAGAGCAAAGTGGAACCAATGAAATAAGGTCAAAATTTAGACTCCCCAATTCTTCAAACGCCAGAGGCAGGGAGTCTGTCTCTCCCCTTCCATTACTGACTAATTGTAGGAGATGACTATAAATTGTTTTGATTTCTTCATTGAAACACTGCCTGTTCATATCCTGTGACTATCAATTAGGGAATGACTCATATTATTATGGATTTGCTAAGGATCTTTATATATTGGATACTTACATATCTGAGCTCATTTGGGGAATGACTGAACAAGCTGTGATGTATGATGGTGGTGGAATTCTACTAGGCTATGTGAACTGATGAGCACAATGATCTTAAACAAACATGGAAAGACTCGCATGAAATAGTGAAGAATGAAATGAACAGAACCAAGAGAACATCATACACGGTAACAGCAATATTGTTTTAAACATGACTTTGAGCAAATAAGTTGTTTTGACTATCACACATATCCAAATTAAGTGTAAAGGACATCTGAAGAAAGATGCTATCTGCATCCGGAGAAAGAACTGATGAATAGAAGTGTGTGTAGAATAATTTTACACACATATACCTATTTATGCTTAATGGTAGCCATCTCTAGGGCTAGGGTAGAGGAGTAAGAAAAAAAAGGAAAAAAGAAGTTTACATAATAACCTTATTATATATTTAAAAGGAATAGCAAGTTGTACCTGATAGATTTGCAGTTCAATGTACAATCAGCTTTTTTATTATACTAAGTTATAGAAATACTGGTTTTATTTCATAAATTAAAAATAAATGTGAAGTGAATAGTGTAAACTAAAAGTAAACAAACAAGTCAATAAAAAATAAATGTGAAAAATAATAATAATTTTTAAAAACTGTAGGGTGCGGCTTGGGTCTAAGGAAACAGAATTCTCGCTGAGTTGCTACCAACTACAAAAGGAAAGATGTACTTGAAAATGTGCAGTATATATGACAGCTTGTTTCTGGATTCATCCCTGATTTTTCCTTCCTTGTGAGCTTTTTAGATAGCTTCTTTTTGGCTACCCTTTTTTTCCCCCTGTGGTTATTCCTATTCTCCATTACAAGTTATTATTGGTGCCTTTGAACAAAAGAATTTATGGGAACAGTAACCATGTGCATCCCTTGACTGATAATGTTCTTTCTGCATATGTAAATGCCATGAAAACTTTAGCGATTTAAATTTGATTTGAATCTGTGAACACTGAAACACACATATGTAGATACTTCCAAAGATCAGCTATGTCATGACTATTTCCCCCATCCATGCAGGTCACAACTCTTCCACACTGTAGTCAATAACTGTCATGGATTGGGGTGGACCACAAACTCTATCCAACGGTAGTCAATCAGCTTACTAGTTATCAGTAATTTGTAGCTTAATGGGGCTGTGCTTTGGACAGTATTCAGTCAATTGTTAGACCTTTGAAACCTTCAAAAGTAGAAAGAGAGATAGCAAGCTGTATATAAGATAAATGGGAAAAATTAACAGAGAAAAGATCCTGGAATTAAGAGGGTTTAGTAAAAGATTCCTGTAGAAAGCAGGATTTTCGTTGAGACTTAAAGGAAATCAGAGAGGTCAGTAGTCAGAATGAAGAAGAGAGGGTGTTTCAGTCATGGGGGGACAGCCAGAGACAGCCTGAAGCTGAGAGATGGCAGGTCTTGTTTCTAGAACAGTCAAAAGGCCAGTATCACTGGATCGAAGAGAATGTGGTGGGCAATACGGTGTAAGAAGACTGGAAAGTAGAAAAGGGATAGGTTATAAAGGTCTTTGAATGCCAGACAGAGCATTTTGCATTTGTTTCTAGAGGCAATAGGGAGCCACTGGAGTTTACTGAGTAAGGGGAATGATAAGATCAGACCTGAGTTTTAGGAAAATCACTTCAGTGACTGAATGGAGGATGGATTAGAATTAGAAGAGACCTGAGGCTGGCTGAACCACTAGCAGGCTATTGCAGTAATCAAGGCATGAGGTGGTGAGGACCTGCACTAGAGAGACGGCAATGTTAGAGAGAAAGGCAGTGAGGGAGGGGGAGGGAAGTATTTCAGAGATGCTGCAAAGGGGAAATCTACAGGCCTTGGCAATAGTTTGGATATGGGGGGGAGAGGTGGGGTGGGTGGTGAGAGAGAGTGGGGAATCCAGGCAGTGTCCTGAGGCAATCCAACTCACTTTCTTCTACTGTTCAATTTCTGGCTCTTTTATTTTTTAATGTTGTTTGTCCCTGATATGTATACTGAAGGCCAAGCTCTGTAGACCTCTACCAAAAATATTATTGCATGTAGGCCACACTTACATTTTGAAGATTTGTTTGGAAATTGGTGGAACTATGAATATGTAATGCTTGTCTTTATAGGTGAATCCTGAATATAGAGTTGTTATTCTGTAGAAAACGAACTTTGGAAGTAGTATGTATGAAGATTTTTGTTTGGCTTTTAGTTATTCCATTGAAGCTTTATATAAAAACTCAATTTAGAAAACTCATCAAAATCTAAGTTTTTTACAAAAACTTTTTGCATTGAAATGGAAAAATAAGGAGCAACTAATTGTTTTGCAATTGCAGTTTTTTTATTCTCAAGCAAGTATTGCTTCTAACTGTGATTGGATAAGTGGTACCTTTGCTTCCTATTCTTTAGATTTTTTTTTCGAACAACTGGTTGAGAAAACATATATGAATGAATGAAATTAATTAAGAAAAAATGCCATTTATCAAGTGTTTACTATGTGCCAAGCACTATCCTGAGCACTGGAGCCTATAAATACAAAGGCAGAGAAATCAGTTACTCACTTGAGGCAGATCTCCTCCTTGCATAAGGAGACACTCTTGGTCCGCACTCTATACGTCTTTGTGGCTAGCGTTTTCTTAGCAATATACAGTGATGGACAATCATAGCATCTGGTGTCAGTTAAAGAATTTTTAGTTCATCTGAATTCATACCGCTCAAGGAACTCAGATGTAAGGTTATAGTACATCACAAAATAAATAGATTCATTAATTTGACTTACATGAACACTCAGAATTTTCCTTCCATTTTCATTAAACGAAGCAATTTTGAGGGAGGTGGAAAGCTCTTTTCACTCTTCTGTCATAATATTGGTTGCTTATTGTTGGTGTCCTACTTCTGACAGTGGATGACAGTGACTTCATTCTTTAGAAAAAAATGTAAAATTGCTGGCCATTGTTAGCAATATCTGGGAAAACTGCCTTCTAACTGTGGAAATCAGACCATGCATCCAGCTCAGAATGGTCTTGAAATTTTGTTATTATGGGAAGTGATTGGGCACCTTATCTTATTAAAGAATTTTAACAGAACAAAGTAGGCACA
>JAQQSW010024737.1:0-10032 GCA_028646575.1 Pseudocheirus occidentalis | reverse complement strand
GATTAATATGTATTTGAAGCATCATATGTTGTTTTCTTTTTTTTTAAAGCTAATTTTTCTGTCTTGCCTTTTAGTTGTTCCAAGAAATTTCCATGCAAAAAACCAGAACTACTTTGAGTTTTGTATCTTGATTATAGTAGTACTTCAAGTTGCTATGGACAACGTGATTATTGTAACCTATGGTTAATTTAACATTTTTCTCTTCAGTTACTAATGTGCGTAATTAGTTAATAGATGAAGTGGCGACATTCAAAAACAATTAATTGTGAATTGTTCTGCAGTTCTTTTTTTATTTTTCTTTGCAATAAAGCATGCCATCTTTTGTTGCAAGGATGCATTTACCAATCCACATACTAAAAACCAAAAATATTTTATGTTAATGCTCTAAGGTGTACATTAATCAAATAAGAAATTAGTTTAAAAATTTTCAAACAGATTTTCTCTTTTGTTTTCAAACAACCTACAGATGAATTAAGAAATGAGAAAAAACTAATGAACACACTTTCTAAATTTACCTTCTGCTTTTTTTAATGAGAAGCTTTGCCACTGAATCCCTTGCAAAGCAATTGCTAATAAATTTCAATTAAATCTGCCTTTGTGGAAAATTATCCTTTTAATGTAATTTTCTTACTAGTTTTTCTTTAGATGCCATATGAAGACAAGATAAAAAAAAACTCCCAGGCACTCTGTGAAAAAATCAGTTTCTGTGGCTATTTGCAACATGGATTTTTCAATATAGGGTTTTGTGCATTTAAGTAAGCCATCTATCACATCATATATTCTTGCTGTGGTTCTGGATTAAAATAAAGTTTAAACTTCTTCTGCTAGGAAAATTAAAGAGCTTTTATTGGAGGATAAATGAAAAAATGAATTAGTTTTTTTATATTGCCAAAAATTGGGTAGTCTAAAAACAGTTGTTCAAATCTTTTGCTTTTGTGACTTTCAAAGAATCTATTTTTCCACATGGATTTATTTTATTCTTTCTTCTCATAAACTTTCTGAAATATTAAGTTACTAATGGCAAATAGTTTCAACAAACATTATACTTTGCATTCATTTATACTTTCAATGTTATAAGGTAAGAGCAAGCTACAGCTCTAGGAACTCTGGGGAACTCTTCCTAATCAAATTGCCGGTATAAAGAACATTTTCTTGTAAAAAAAAAAAAAGAGTGTAATTCTTATAAGTGTATTGTGTTTTGGGGAAAACACAAAATTACCATCTAGTGACTGTTTGTACTATAATGGAAACTTGCAATGTGTCCCTTCTTCATTGTTTATAACAGTTACAAGTCAAAATACAGATAAGGTGCATATGATGCCCTTTTACTGTAATATCTGAGTTTATTTTAGTAGATCATTATATCTAAAACATTTGACATAGAAAAAGAAAGGTGAGAAAGTTAACACAGATGGAAATTTTGTAATTAGGGAAAATTAAATGATTTATAAACAATCTTGATCTACAAAATGTTTCAAAATTTCATTGCCAGCATACTGAAAAGTGGGCTAAATTTGGAATTATAGGACTTGTGTTTGATTTCTGGCACTTTGTGACCTTTGGCAAAAGGTAACCTCGCACAGAGCCAAGATGGCTAAGTAAAAGGAAGGACTTGTTGACCTCTCCTTAAAATCCCACCAAATACCTATAAAAATGACTATAAACAATTTTGGAGTTTCAGAACCCACAAAATAAAAGAATAAAACACATCTCCAGCTCAAGACAGCCAATAAGGTCAACAGTAAGGGTACATGACACTGGACTGGGAGAAGAGCACAGTCCAATGTGGGCCATGATGATGAAAAGGGGACTGTAGGGCACTGAATCACTGGCAGTTGTGACAGTTGCCAGACTTCTCAACCCATGAATGCTAAAGAGAGCATAGAAAGTCAGTGGGAAAACTCTGTGGGACCTAGGTGAAAGAGGAGTGTGATCTGGTCCCAGCTCTAGGCCAGCAGAGTTGGCAATGGTGGCAATGATGGCAATGATGGCAGCAGCAGCTGCTGCTGCTCCCAGAACTTTGGGCCTATAGACAGTGGTGGATTTAGTGACCGATACAAACCTCTGAAGCCTGGGACAGTATATCCACCCCCACCAGCTCCTCCACTGAATGCATGCCATATCAGGGTATGGGCAAGGGGAGAGATGTTGAAAAATTTTGGAACTCACAGTCTTATGTAAATGAATGTTGAAAACTAAAAATAAATTAATTCATTAATAAAAAAATAATAAATTAAAACTTCATTGGGCCTCATTTGCCTCATATGCAAAATGTTGGGATTAGACTATATCAGGAGTTGTTAGCCTTTTTGTATCATAGACTCTTGGAATAATGATTAGCCTGTGAACACCTTCAAAGTCCATAGCAACCTACTAAACTCCCCACAAAGTGAATCAAAGACAGTCAAGAGAGTGAGTCATTGACTCATTCATCATATATGTCAGAATCAGCAGGGCCCTTTGTGGAGTGAGTGTTTTGTATAAACTGCTTTAAGTTTGAATTCACTCTCTATGTACTGAATTGCTAGAGGGAAGAGTATATCTCAGAACTGGGGTGAAATATTTGTACTTCTATTCTTGCTATTTTTTCACTTAAATATCTTTGTAAAGATAATTTACATTAATTGGCAATATGTAACTAGGGTGTTAGTCATTGGTAAATGATATTGATGAACATATATCAAAAGAAAATATATTCCTTTCGATACCCATAAACCACTAAGAAAGGAATGGAATCAGCTGTTGTCTGTGAGATGATAATTACTGGTGTGAACATGAGTTAGGATAAACTTCAGAGTTTATAAAGACTATATTATATAAACTGAGAAGAGCATAACCGTTTCTTATGTTGGAATGTTTGACATCCCCCTAGGATTAAAGTCATTTTCTAAATTTTTATTTTCTGATAATTCTAAGGATATAGGAGTTCCTATACCTAAAATCGTTTTTAGGTCACATCTCTAAAACAGTTTCTTCTCTGAATAATAGTTACTAAGACTGAGTTGCAAAGAGGTCCAGTGGGTAATGGAATCAAGATGGTAGATAAAAAATTCTCAAAGGACAACTTATTTTAAACCTTCTCTTGCACCAGCTGGAACTGAGATGGAGGAGCAAAAGCAGGGACTTGCCTGAATTCTCCACCAAACCACTCCAAATACTTTAAATAATGACTAAAATATTCTACAGTGGCAGAACCCACAAAAAGACTTTTCACCTTTCCTTTTCTTAGGATCTCTTTGATATACAGAACTAGTAGTGGTTTTGCTGGATCAAAGAGTAAGGACAGTTTCATTGATGTTTGGGCATAGTTCCAAATCACTCTCCAGAATGAGTGGATTAGCTCACAACTCCACCAACAATGCATGAGTGTTCTCATTTTCCCAAATCTCTAGCATTTATCATTTTTCTGTTTTGTCATGTTAGCCAAACTGATAGATGTGATGTGGACCCAAAGAGTTGTTTTGTTTTGTATTTACCTAATAAATGGTGATTTAGAACATTTTATATGAATATAGATAGCTTTAATTTCTTCATCTGAAAACTGCCTGTTCATATATTTGAACATTTCTCATTTTGATTCTGACTTGTATTTTTATAAATTTTACTCATGTCTCTATATATTTTAGAACTGAGGACTTTACATAAACTCTGGTTGTAAAAATTCTTTCCCAGTTTTCTGTTTCCCTCCTAATCTCTCTTTCATTGGCTCAAATTTATATACAATGTGAATGCCTAACACTGTGAGACTTCTACCCATATCAATCCTATGATTTCAGAATCTCACCAAATAGTAGATCTCCTTCAGAAGGATGTTTTCTTACCTATTTCTGATATTAGAAGCAAAATATACTCTCTTATCTTTTAAATCATTTTAATAAAATGTAATTTATAACTTCACTGTTGATTTATTTGACATGGCATTTCATATGCCTCCAAAATTTAAGCCCTCTTCCTTAAATAGGATCACCATTTTTCCAGTCACCTAGGTTTCTAGCCTAATAGGGCTTTTTGATATTCATTCTCATTTATCTCTAGTATCCAGACAGTTGCCAAGTCTTTGAGCTCCCTCACATCTCTCATATCTGCTCAGTTTTTTTTATACCATACCATCATGGTCTAAGTTTTTACTCACTTTAGCCTGAACTATTCTAATAACTTCATAATTTTTCTCTATGCATGCAATAATTCCTTTTCTGCTCATACTACAAAGGTGCCCAGTTCCTATTTTTAATAAGGATTTCTACCACTTTCCTCTTATGCTGAAAAAGCCTTTTAGTTGTTTTGCTTTTAGGATAACATCCAAACTCATGGGTTTAGCATTTATTAACCTTCATATCTAAATTTAGCCTAGCTTTCCAGATCGCTTACATATTATCACCCTCATATATGCTACTTCATCCATAGTGGCCTACTTGCTGTTCCCAAAGCACAAAATATAATCTTGCAACTTCCTTGGCTTTCCAGGTGCTGTCCCTCACCCACCAGTCTACAATACTTGACCTCATATCTACCTGATGGAACCTCTAGATCTCCTCAAAGTTCAATTAAAGTTCTACTTCCATCAAAAGTCCTTTCCTGATTCCAAAAATTTTTAGTATCCTCTCCCTCTCTATGTCTCTCTATCTTTTTCTGTCTCTTTGAGATATATGTGTGTCTCTGTGTGTGTGCATGTGTGTATATGTGTGTGTTCATGTTTATATGTGTCTGTGTATGTATGCATGCATATACATACATATGTTTACTCATCTCTAATTATGCTGCAATCTGCTATTATAATGCAAGTTCCTTATATTACTACCAACTGGGACAGTGAATGGCACATAGTAGCTATTTAGCCAATTATTTGCTAATTGATTAATGAATGATTTAAGCAATAAGTTCTATAAATATAGAGGATGAAACAATATATGCAAACTTCATAAAGAAGGGCATTGAGTTAGACTTTGAAGGAACAAAAAGAAAGTCAAAACGAGAATGGAAAATCTGAATGTTGGGGCATTTTTTAAATTTCAAAACTTTCAGCTTTTGAGCCAGAGAATAACATAGATGAACTTATTTTTTAGGAAGATTAAACGGGTGGCTCTGTAAACAGTGGGTTGTAGGGAAAGAATCTAAAGCAGTGGTTCTCAACCTTCCTAATGCCATGACCCTTTAATACAGTTCTTCATGTTATGGTGACCCTCAACCATAACATTATTCTTACTGGTACTTCATAACTGCAATGTTGCTACTGCTATGAATCATAATGTAAATGTCAGATATGTAGGGTGTATTTTCATTGTTACAAATTGAACATAACCCACAGGTTGAGAACTGCTGATCTAAAGGCATTCTACTACTCTAAATTCTCTTGTGCTTCTCTGTAGAATTTACTCACTGAATGCTTTTATTATTATATTCTCTTCAGTCATATATCAGCTGAGTTAAAGATATTGATGTCTCTAATTGTTCTTTATAAGTCAGTACTTCTGGTGACATTAGTAGATTTGTTGGTCTTCTCTTACATGCTCTTATTTTGTTAATATCTTTGTGGTACTTATCCAGAATTCACTGTTCTCGTAAGGCTTGTATTCGAGCACCCTGAATGTGTGTTCTATGGTTGACGTGGAAATGAAATGAAATGCTTTTCAAAGATAGTAAACCAAATGAAAAATGTATGTTTTGGGCATCTAACTGTTTATATTTTAGTGGACCAACCAAAAGCCTATTTTGGTAAAGGACATTTTTGGATTTATCAATTTATAATTAATTTGTAATGTAAGAATGTATTTTTACAATTCATTCAGAAGTCACTTTTAAAAAAGCAGGTAGAAAGGATTTGTTCTGTTTACCAGTAATATTTTATTCACCATAGGCTAGTATGACTCAGGAAGAGTATTGGATATCACAACAGACAGTCTCGATTGGACTTCTGCCTTTCTACTTACTGTCTAAGTAACTGTGCAACTAATTAGTAATTGAGTAACTGTGTATCCTTGTGCAAGTCTCTCAATCTCCTTAAATACATTTTCTTATCTGTAATATCAGATTTGTGGGCCAAATGACCTATGAGATTCCTTCTAGATTTGAACCACATACTGTAATCTATTAACATGGTTAAGCATTTCTTGTACAATTGGGATTCCTGGGAGGTGGAGCCAAGATGGCGGAAAGGAAGCAGTAGCTTCTCCAAGGTCCAGGAACAAATCTGTCACGAAAGGTAAAAAAGTGAATTTGAACAAATTTAAGAGTGACAGAACCCAATGGGAGAGCGTGGCAGATCCCCAGCCCAGTAAAGTGCCTACTCAGGTCTGGGAAAGGAGAAAGTGGAGCACACAGGAGCCTCACCAGTGTGGAGCTGAGAGCAGAGTACAGCAGACTGAGAAGAAGCACCAGCCAGCCAGCAGATGTACCCAGCCAGAGGGGTTTAGAGCTGCCTCACCACAAGACAGAGCATCATTAAATGGGTAGGAAAAAACTTGGAGCTCACAGCAGGGTCATCAGCTTTCCCTGGGGCAACCTGGACATTTAAAATTATACACCCAAACTTCCAGATGCCAAGATAGAGGAATAAAGCATAGTTGCTCTGATCACCCCTCCCTGACCCAGAAAGTTCCAGAGTTAAATGCCCCACCCAGAGTAAAATCTTGATTTAGTGGAAACAGCCTCATACTTGGCCATGGCTGAGGAAAAGGGAAGGAAGGCAGTACAAAGTCTAAGCCCAGGAGGGTGGAGCCAGCAGGCCCTAACAAGTAAAGCCCAGGTGTGCTTTGGTACCACCTGGGATATTAGGCAGACAGCAGCTCAGTCCTTTCACTTCCAGCTACTGAACCTCTAGGTGAACCTTACCCTGTAAGCCTCAGGATAACTCAGGGGAAGTGTTGAGAGTTCTGGTCTTGGCCTCAGTCTACACACTTGGAGCCTACACCTACCAAACCCCTCCCTCCCAGTCTGAGAAGTTTGATACTTTGGCACCCCAGAAGCAGATATCCACTCAAAAAATCCAGGACATAGGCGCTCACAATGGGGAAGAAAGAAGCTGCAAAGATTAGGACCATTAAATCTTTTTTTTTTTGGAGGGCAATTGGGGTTAAGTGACTTGCCCAAGGTCACATGGCTAGTTTTTGGGTAGAGTGTCTGAGGCCAGATTTGAACTCACTTCCTTATGACTCCAAGGCCGGTGCTCTATTGACTGTGCCACCTAGTCGCCCCCATTACATCTTTTTATAGTGAGCAAGAGCAACCAAATTCAGAAGGCAACAGAGACTCTATACACACACTGGAGACCACAGAAGGAAATGTGAATTGGTCTCAAGCCCAAAGAGCGTTCTTGGAGGCTCTCAAAAGAAAATTTTTAAATGAAATTAGAGAGGTAGTAGATAAATATAAATCTGCAGTGACAGAATTGGAAAAAAAATATCTCACTGAAGAAAAAAAATCTTTAAAAGTAAAATTAGGGAACTAAGATAGGAGGTCCAAAATCTAACTGGAGAAAATGCCTCCCTAAAAATGAAAAATGAACATATGGAAAAGGAACTCCAAAGGCTAATTGAAGAAAAAATTCACTAAAATTAGAATCAGACAAACTGAAGCTAAAGATTCTATGATGAAACAAGAGTTAGTCAAACTAAACATAAAGATTGAAAAATTAGAAGAAGGTGCAAAATATCTCACTTGAAAAACAACTGACCTGGAAAACAAATACAGGAGAGACAACCTAAGAATTATCAGCCTACCAAAAAGCCATAATGAAAAAAAATAACCTAGACAGTATCCTCCAAGAGATTGTCAAAAAAAAAACTGTCCTGAATTCCTAGAGTCAGAAGGAGAAATGGTTATTGAAAGAAATCACTGATCTCCTTCTGAAAGAGAGCCCAAATTGAAAACTCCAAGAAATATAGTAGCCAAATTCCAGAGCTACAAGGTCAAGGAGAAAATACTGAATGCAGCCAAAAAGGAACAATTCAAATATCGTGGAACTACAGTCAGGATTATACAGGATTTAGCAGCTGCTACATAAAAAGATTAGAGGGAATGGAATGCGATATTTTGTAAAGCAAAAGAACTAGCACTACAACCAAGGATAAACTACCCAGCAAGACTGAGTATATTCTTTCAGGCAAGGAGTTGGTCATTTAATGAAATAAAGGACTTCCAGACTTTCCTTATGAAAAAAGCCTAAGCTCAATGGAAAATTTTATCTCCACTTACAAGACACAAGAAAGACATAAAAAAGGTAAACAAGGAAAACATACACTCACACAGACTCATACACACACACACAGATGCTGACATATGCACAAAACTTGGGACAAAATAAGACCAAACTGTTTACAGTCTTTTATGAGAAGTAGGTACCAGTCAATACTGAAATTTTATAAGTATGAGGATGTTTAAAAGGTATGTACACAGAAAGAGGATGGGGGTATAATTGTCCTAACCTGAAGATTACAAAAAAACCTATTAAGGGGAAGAGATTGTAATGGGAGAACAGGAAAGGTAGAGGCAGAAGATGGTAAATTATGCCACAAGAAGAGGCATAAAAACAGACTAAAGTGGAGGGGTGGGAAGCAAGGAGATGTGCATCATATGATCATTACTCTCATTGGTTCTGATTCAAAGACGGATCAATACAAATGGGTACGTATAGATTCTTACATGAAAAGACACAAAAATTAACAATAATAGAGGGAAAAGAGGGAGGGAGAGAAGCAATGTATGAAATTTACTAGCATTGTTTTGGGTTCAAGGAGGGAATAACATACTCTGCTAAGAATAAAAATCTATTGTGCCCTACAGGCAATAGAAGGGATAGGGGAGGGTCATCAGTAGGGAGGGAAAGAGTAGCAAGGGGAAAGGATAGATAAAAAGGGGGGAAACACAGGGCGGGAACACTGAGGGAGTTGGTGGTCTAAAGGAAAATTCTTAAGGAGGGGGAAGGGAAAAGGAAGACATAAAGATATAAGCAGGGAAGGGAATAAGATAGAGGGAAAGTCACTGGTAGTAATCATAACTGTGAATGTCAGTGGGATTAACTCTCACATAAAACAGGTGGATAGCAGAATGAATTACAAACCACAATCCTACAGTATGCTGTCTACAAGAAACACATTTGAAACAAGGGGATACACACAGGTTAAAGGTAAAAGAATGGAACAGAATATATTATGCCTCAGTGAAAGTAAAAAAAAGCAGGGGCTGCAATCCTAATCTCACATAAAGCAAAAATGAAAATAGTTCTAATTAAAAGGTATAAGGAAGGAAACTACATCCTGCTAAACTACATCCTACATCCTCCTTCATCAATAATGAATCAATATCATTACTTAACATATTTGCACGAACTGATATAGCATCCAAATTCCTAGAGGTATAGTCAAGGGAATTAGAGGACGAAATACATAGCAAAACAATACTAGTGGGGGACCTCAATCTCCCCCTCTCTGAAATGATAAATCTAACCTCAAAATAAACAAGAAAGAAGTTAAGGGAGAAAATAGAATTTTAGAGAGGTTAGACATGATTGATCTCTGGAGAAAACTGAATGGGGATAAAAAGGAATATACCTTCTTCTCAGCATAGCATGGCATATACACAAAAATAGACAATGTACTAGGGCATAAAAACCTCAAAATTCAGTGCAGAAAGGCAGAAATATTAAATACATCATTCTCAGATCATGATGCAATAAAAATTATATGCAAGTAAGGGCCATGGAAAGGTAGGCAAATCACTAATTAGAAACTAAATATTTCAATCCTAAAGAATGAGTGAGTCAAACAAGAAATTATAGAAACAATCAGTAACTTCATTCAGGAGAATGACAGTAATGAGACATCATACCAAAACTTGTGGGATGCAGCAAAGGCAGTACCTAGGGGAAGATTAATATCCCTGAATGCATACATGAAAATATTAGAGAAAATGGAGTTCAATGAACTGGGCATGCAATTGAAAAAGCTAGAAAAAAACAATTCAAAAATCTCCAATTAAATACTTAATTAGAAATAATGAAAACCAAAGGAGAGATGAATAAAATTGAAATTGAGGAAA
>JAQQSW010024736.1:0-10033 GCA_028646575.1 Pseudocheirus occidentalis | reverse complement strand
CAGCCCAGCAGCCCAGCTCCCAGATACTGAGACAATTCTGCTTCCTCCAACAGGAAAATTCCAATTCTGTCTCACTCTCTGGAATCCTTGCTTATATACACACACTGGCCTCCTGTCTCATCCAATACCCTTCTTCCACATCAACAGGGGAGTTCATACCCTCTCAACAGGGGACAAGGCCTTCCATACTTAGCCTTAAGTTACTAAGTGCTACTTAGCCCTAAGTTACTAAGTGTTAAGTATCTGCTAAACTGATTGCTATTACAAATGTTTAGAGCTTGGTTAGACAACAAAAGTCATCCATCGCATCTTGAGCCATCACCAGTCATCTTGAATGTGTCTTGTCACTGGACTGTGATGACTCTGGAGGAGAGAATGAGACTAAAGGCTTTGTGCAACTCTGCCTCACTTAAATCCGATTTATGCATGAATCAAAATATATACCATGTATGTATGTATGTATATATGTATATATATAGCAGCAGAAGACTCTACAGCTGAGCCTCTTACACATTAAATGTTTCACCATCTCCCCCCTAAAAATTCAAGAAACAATGTGGAAAGGAGTACAAAAGCCTAAATTTGTCCTAAAAAAATTAGCCAATAGTCATATATGTGGATACCAGACTACTTAGAATAGAATTCAACCACCCTCGATAAGAAGCCTCCCTTTATCTTCTAAGAGTTATCCTATCCTACTCCCACTGAAGTTTAAGGATCTCCAAAAATGTGTTCACTGGGGATCACCAAATGGAAGGTGACCTCCAGATAAGTATGTAAAGAAAAGCATTTTGACAAGAGAACCACTGGATCTCTAAGACAAGTAAGATTTAATAAGTTCACTGGCCTATAGAGACTCATATTCCCATCCTCCTTTGGAGGTGACTTTCCAAACTAGGATAGAAACTTGCTTTGTAGATGTGTATCTGGGATGTTGTTACTGAAACGCTTCTATCTACAAAGGATTTTCTTTCAAAGCAGTCATCCATCTGGTACTTGTAATAGCCACAAAATTAACTAACAAAAAGAAATGAAAAGAACACAACACACACTGCTATTAATGGAGCTCCACGCATGTCACTCCCCACACAGTTTACTAAAAATGGACTTATCCAAATTTGAGTGTCTCCACACAAATGTCTGTGCCTTTCAATACATAGAGATGAGATCTTGATGTTTTCCTTAAAACTGCAAAAACACTTGCTCTGCAATTCCCTCTTTTTACAGCAACATTCTAGGAATTTTCAGCAACAATTTATGTTGACTAAGCACCTACTCCATAGCACATGACTAGACACTGTAGAGGTCTGACAAATATAAGAAGTCATGGTACCAACCTTACAAAAATTACAATAAAATATTCTTAAAGACCTAATAGTTGTTATACCCTGTGACTTTAAGAAAAGCTTACTAAGGAAGGTCTGACACTCTATTCATCAGGACCTAGAATAACATCAGAATAACAGAATAACATCAAAACATCAAGAAAGGTAAAAGTGATCTCTCACTGAAGTTGCAATAGGGTGTAGATATTTTCACACTCAAGAACACATTGCTAACAAATCAAGTGTCTTCTCTATGTATGAAAAAAAATTATCTGGAGCCATTTTGATGTCCAAAAGGAAAAAAAATAGCCTGAATTTACAGATGACCTGGGAATGGTTATATAAAAATGTAATTTCCCACCCAGACAGAGTAAATGCTACCATTTCCAAATAGCTTGGGACCAAAGTAATTCTACATAATTGAATATTTGGAGTAAATAAGAGGAGATTGAAATACACATATTGTTTTTCTTCTTACCTTCTAAGCTGCCTTGCTTCTTTGACAAAGCCCCAAACAGTTAACTCAGTCCCCCGCAGAGGCAATGGTAAGCTCTGAATGAGCGGAGGAAAGAGCAGAGATTGGGTCCTCCATGCAAGTAAACAGCAATGGCCAGTGTCTTACATAGCGTACTACTTGGCAATGGCATGCAAGGCCAGGAGTTATCACTGCTGAATGTGCAGGGTTCTTAAGATAGACTAAGACAGACAGTTTGCTAATGCTCAGGCCTGATGGGAGCTGTGTGTATAGTGAGAAACACACACCTCCATGAATATTAAGTTTACCATTCTTCCAGGAGATGGAAAACCAAAGAAATCTATCACACAGTTAATTTTAGAAGAGAGAACTATGACAAAATGGAGGCATCGGCTGAGGTGCAGAGGGCAGAGATTGAAAGGAATAGTTTTAAAGGTAAAAAAAAATCTATTCAAAATCACTATATCAGAGGCCCAGGATAAACACGTGCTAAGAATCAAAAATATCAGGCACTGTGGGAAAGGAGGGTGCATAGCTAACCAACAAAATAAAAGAGTTATCTCATGGGGAAACTCATCTTTCCAAAGAAAGATTACATAAAGGAGAACAGGAGAAATGAGGCAAATAAGGTAGAAACTAGAAATTCAGTATGCCAAAAAATAATCCAAGGAAAAGTCAATACAGTTCAAGAGATTATAAAGTCAAAAAAGATGTTATTTTAATAAATGAAAGTGAAAAATACCAGCTACAGAATCTATGAGACCATTTAATGATTATTGGTACAAATGGTAAACCTAAAACTAAAAGGAGATAGAAGAGAGATTACAGTGATTTTGATTGAGTCTTTACTTATGGAAATGTCTATCCCTAATTGTCTTTTGATATACATGAGACAGAAGCAAGTTATGATATGCTAAATAAAAGAGTGACAGACACACAGGGTTTCTTAGACCTGACAAACTCAGTACAGATCAATCATTGCATAAAATGAGGTAGCATCTGCCTTAAGAGTCTTAAAGGGTAAAAGTGGAGAACTATTGGTCAAAGTCTCTGTAACCTGGTATTATTAATATCACAACACTTCTATCAGAAGACAGATTTTTAGCATGACTCCTATTCATATGAAGAGCTCCAGAGGAGATCGTAGGAACTAAAAATGTGTAAGTCTTGCTTCCAAACTAGCAGGTTAATGGAATATGTAATGGGCACTGAATCCCTAAACAAAAACTTACTGAGGAAAAGGCAACATTTTGCTTCAAGGGAAAATAATGATTAAATAATAATATCTCTGAGTTCTTTGAGAGGATTTTGAATATATTAGGTACCCAGTATACATTCTTTAGACTACAAACAACTAAGTTTAAGACTGAAACAACAGAAACGACAACAATTAAAAAAATTAAGCACAAGAATAAGACAGGAAAAGAGACAGTCTGGTATGTGGTTAGAGCTCTTAGTCAGGAAGAATTGGCTCAAGTCCTGCATTGGACAAATATTGACTGTGAGACCCTGGGCAAGTCACTTTACTTCCTGATACCCCAGATAACTCAATATTACAAATTGTCAGAAAGTGCTGACCTTCAATGCTCAAGAGTATTGCCTTACCAGTAGTTTCCTAATCTAATAATCACATATCAATGTTTTAATCAAGATTTTTCCATTTCATAATCTAAAGAATTTTTTAAAGACACTGGAAAAAGATATACCTTTGACAAGAAGCAAGTCTGATTGTCCATAAAGTTATAAATTAGATGCACACTTAAATTCTCATTTCTTAATAATCTTTAGAATATATCAATGAAATAATGGGAAACAGAGCCATCACTACTAGAATTCATTATTCCAAGAGTTGGTATAGACTAATAATTAAGGTTTAAATTCAAGAAATGTTTAAATTGTTAGATGATAGATCAATAGCAAACTTTTAAAGAAACCAGGAACGGGGGAGAGAGAGAAAATGAAGAACATCTTTTTTATTATAGAGAATCGTATTTTCCACAAAATAATTCCTTATTATAGTTAGAGAGGGGAAAAAAAATTGTACTGGATCTATAAGAGGTAAGTTACCTGAGTTACCTCACTGACCTCAGTCTGTATACATATGTCTACAGACATTAACATTTATATTGGTTCTGTGTTAAAATTGTATTTCATTCTGGTCCTCCTGACCATCCCCCTTTTCCCCCAATCAGTATAGTAAGTTCATAAATATCCAGTATAAAGCAGCAATAGCAGAAGGTAAAATTGCAAAAGGAAACCTATAAGTCACATACAAAATGTCTCAAAGGTCAAAGGGGTATAATTTACAAATTGTATCATCTATTAAAAATTTAAAAAATCAATTTCTGGTAATATGTGTTGAATCAGGGGAAAGCTTGGCTTTGCTAGCAGGGCCTTTTGGGTACTATATGTAAATCTCAAACAAATTCTAGATCTCCTTCAGTAAAGACCAACGGACTATCAAATGATACTGAAAACTTCAAGATGATGTGGACATGTTAACTTTAAAATTATACTGACAACTTTGAAAATTTTAATCTATATAAAAAGAGACAGGTGAGTAGAAGTCTTTTATTGGTTTATGTGGTTTAGTCCCAAACACTTGGGTAAACAGTCCAAAATCTGAGAGAACTGAGTAGTTCTTGTGGTCTTTCTTTTCTATTTCAACCAGTTATCACACAGAACCAAAACCCCCAAAGGAGTTAACAGGAAGTCATGATGGACCAAAGTTGGCCAGTACGTGGCGTAGCTGTCACAAGACTGCTTTTGCTGGTTCAGTGCTATACAGGCCTTGGATCTGATTAGTATTTCATTGTTTCTTTTTCTTTTTTGTAAAACCCTAAGCTTATTCCTTGTGATTTTGATTTGGAAGAACTCTATGTTCCTTTTTAAAATCAGTTTCAAGGAAACCCATTAATATCATTTTTACACCATTTCAAACCTCTAACAAGACTAACTTGCACTTTTATTGAGTTCATTCTAACTGCTTTGGACAATTTCATGCATCACCGAAGGGTGATACTTGAACTATGCTAAAAACTCTGAAAAGGAAAAATTAGGAAAGAGGGGGAAAATGTTTAAACTTCCTGAAAAAATAAGATGTCATCAGTGAAATCATTTTTAGTATATATTTTCTTTTTTTAAAGAAATTTAAAAGTATGTTGATTTTAAACTCTTAGAGTCATGAAATCTCAGCTATTTCTCCATTACTGATATGATTTCATACTTCATATTTAACTTTTATCCAAAAGCTAAATTACAGGTTAAATGAAATAGTACTGGAAACAGGTCAGGTGTTATAAGATTAAAACGAATTCATTCTGCAAAATCAATCCATTAATCAACCAATTAACAAGCATATATAGTGCAAGGCATTATGTTATATCCTAAGATATATGAATACAAATATGAAATCATCCTTGCCCTCATGGTGCTTACATTCTTTTTGGTGAAACAATGTATGTACAGACACATGTAAATATAATGTTAAGACAAGATAATGAGAGAAGGTGAGGCTGAGTCATTAACAGCCGCAGGATAAATACAGGCCTCATGAGCAAGGTTAGACTTGAGTTTTGTAGGCAGCTAAGGATTCTAAGGAAAGGTAGTGAGGAGGAAATGTATTCTACTGCATATCTTCTAGTCTATGCAAAGGCAACAAAATGGGATGTGGAATGTTATGAGTTGAGGAACTGACTAGAAAAGACTAACTGGTTGGACAGAAGAGTCTATGTTGAGGAATAGTGTGTAACAAATCCGGACTCTTGTAATAGTTCATTTGAGAGGTGATGAAGGCTTGAATTAGGGTGGTGGTTAATAAGCAGAGAGAAGTGGGTAGATGAGAGAGAGGATGTTGGGGCAGAAACAATAAGATTTAGCAACTAAATATAATTTTGAAATGAAAAAGAAGGATGAATCAACCATTGTGTATACACACAACCAACCTTAGTCAACACTAACATAAGGAACCTGACCTTGTGAACTGGGAGGTCTTCTCCACAAAATGGTGAAGTTAAGAAAAGGGATAAGATTGAAAACAAAGACAACTGATATTTGTTTTGGCTTTAATGAATTCAGGAAACTCCTATAGGAAATACACTGTAAAGCATCCAACAGACAACGATGTGGCTTGAGACCTCAGGAAAGAGTCTATGGATTGTTCCATAGAGCTGAGATTTATATGTCTGCTTTGGAGTCACACTTGCAGTTAAATGGCAGGACATGGACTACAATTTATCATAAGAAACTTAGGAATGGACAGAGAAGAGGAAGCATGATAAAACCCAAAGAGGAAAGATTATCTAGGAACTACAGAATGATCAAGGCTAAGAAGAGGTCATTGGATCTGGCAATTAAGAAATCACTGGCAACTTTGGAGAGAGCATTCCAACTGAGTGATGATGCTGAAGTTGGATTGCAAAATGTTAGTCAACACGATGTCAGAGGAAGCAATACGCTTCATAGGAACATTTTTATGCACAGGTAGTAAATAACATGACAATGATGAAAAGACAAACTCAGGGGTATTACCACTGCTGGAGTTCAAGGGCAAGCTCAGTTTATTACAGCCTATCTGATTTATATCTGAAATGATCAAAGCAAGAGATATTATGGTGGGGTTTGATTATAACTGAATCATGAAGAGGATCATAGATTGAGAGCTACAAGAGACCGTAGAGGTCATGAAGCCCAAACATCTCACTTTACGAGGCTCAGGGACGTTCTATGACTTAAATAGGATCATTTATCCATGAAGCGTCTGAGACTCCAAGTTCAGCATTCTAACCATTATCCACCTAGCCCTCTACACGGTGGAAAACCACATGGGTTAGTAGGACATCAGGGCAGGTGTAGTCTAAGACACTCAGACACTTAGCCAGAGAATCCATACATAAAGATGCTAATGCATACATGCTAATGCTTCAGTTTCAATGGTGTTTGGGGGTTTGTTTGTATCAACTCATAAACACCATTCATAGTTGTTACAAATTCAGTAGAAGGCCTCAACAGCTCTAATTTGGCTTTTGTATTTCTAGGAAGACATCTGATCTATGGTTTTGCTACAGTCCTTTAGAATTTTATTCTAATCAGTGTATTTGCCAGTAGTCCAAAAATTATTTTTTAATTAAGTAATCTACATGTAGCCCTGAAAGTTGTAAGGAAGACAACAATTCTAAGACATGTTCTAAGTCAATCTTTAACATAGAAATTTTTTTAAAACAAAATGGAGTCAAGTGGGATGTAGTTCTATTGGAAATCTTGGAATAATTCTAATTGTTTTAGGTGATAAATCTTTACAAAAAAAGGGAAAAGGAAAAAAAGCAGGATCCATTTCTGTTTTTAAAAATCCACCGTGTCTGCAACAGTGCAACTAATGACAACCTTCCCGTTATCCTCACTTAGGAGGAAACCCTATAATAAGAGCTTCCCAAAATGTCAAATAATACTTGTCTCATAACAGGGCTTCTTTGTTCATTCACCATGTCTCTTTTGATATGCAGAGATAATAAAAGTTCATGTAAAACTAAAGGTAATATAGAGTAGAAGCCAACACTAATTCTGTATAAATATGTCTGATTAATAAGAGTGCCATTGTTATGGTTATTTCGTAATGTCACGATTGTTACAAGAACAGAGGATAGAAGTACTCCTACTCTCACTGTTTTTGTTCATCCTCTGTCATCCAAGCAGTTCGGGAATTTTTGTAGTGGGGGGGGGAAGCAGAGGGTGGGTTCATGTCCCTCAATTATTCTTACTGAGTTAGCTTAGCACAGGAGGCTATAAAACTAATATGATTAAACCTCATTTGTTTCAAAGTCCATATTAAATTAAGGTTTAAGTTCTAAAATTAAAACCTACATTCAAAGAAATGTATAGATACACATTCATTTCATATGCATAACCAATCATCTTATATGACTTAATAGGAATAGGAAAAAAATTAGTATGGCAAGACTCGCTAGCAGATAGACAGAAATCATAAATGTGCAGCTAGAACCCAAGGTCCAAAATTGATGCAAACTGAACCATTGATGATGAACATGATGTGGATCTTGGAGGGAGAAATGCAAAGCGTGATGGGTAAACTTGGATTGTCATACCTCTGCTTTTCTCTTTAAATTTCTTATTTCCCCAGATCCTTCCTCCCCACTCTGGGCAGCAGTACAATATAAAACGTTAACAGTCG
This sequence comes from Pseudocheirus occidentalis, assembly GCA_028646575.1. Classification (NCBI taxonomy): domain Eukaryota; kingdom Metazoa; phylum Chordata; class Mammalia; order Diprotodontia; family Pseudocheiridae; genus Pseudocheirus; species Pseudocheirus occidentalis. Next base: position 2,046 of record JAQQSW010024736.1, on the reverse strand, counting down.
ATCTTAAATTTAGCTGACATTTTTATCTCCTTCACAACATACCCTTTAGATTGCACCCAAGAAGGAAATTATTAAATAGTAGCAGGAGACTAGTTAGCAAACCCTCGCCACTGAACAAAAAAACAGCAATACACCTTCCTGCTAAGAAATCAAACAACACTTAAGCAGTCATTATCATCAATTTCAGAAAGAAAGGAGGATATTAATGACTGGGGGGGGAGTAAAAAATACCTATTTCCCGTTCCTCCCTCTGTCCTCCCCTCCAACAATCCAGTGTTAATTTAAGGAAACTAAACACCAAAGACTGTTCTCTGTTGCCTTCCAGACTCTCCTACGAAGCAGCCCTCGTCCATAAGAAGCCAAAGTTATGCTCCCATGATTCATTCTACACATTCTCATCATAATTAGCCACAGCACCATTTTGTTTGCATTAGCATCACTCACAGCTAACTCACCTTTCTCTTTCCCTTTTTTAACAATTAATTTACATATCTTACAGTTCTTCATCCCTACTATGTTTTATTTATGAATATAGTCCTTCTTGATTGTAACTTTAATGGGAAAGAGATAGTAATTAATGTGCCAATTTGCCAGGTTAATCCCTTTCCCCTCTCTCCACAGAGAAGTTTAAGGTAAGTAACAGTTTATAGTCAATATTAGGTTTAATTATGCTTAATGAGACTTACTATCTCTGTTTACTAACTGCACTTAGGTGTGTCACTCCTATAGGAGTTTTCCCTTGGCCTCATTCTGGTATGTTAACAGTGCCACTGTGTACTGTAGACACAGCATTTTAATCTATAAAGCTGTTCCTAGGGAACAAAGCAAGCCAGCCACCTGTTTCAAAGGAGAAGGCATGAAAGCAATGAAACCTTAAAACTTTCTTTTTCAGAAGGGAGTTGGAGTTATCTGGGCGGTGCTTTCAACACCAGACTCACTTACAGGGAGAAGTGAAATGAGTCAAAGAGCGAAATACTAAATATCAATAAGGCAAAGGAAGAAAGGGAAATTGTGGGCCACTCAGCCAGCAGTGGGTATTCTAAGATGGCAGCTGGAATGAAGGGGACAAGTACAAGTTAGCTGTTTGTATGTTGGGAACTAACTTTAAACTAAATCATCAATCTTTTCTCTTTAAATATTTAGTTTCAAAAACTGTGGGTTAAATACGGAATAGTACTTAGGTTTTTCATTAACACACATATAAAAATAAGTACTTGCCTACCAGAAATCAGAGAGTGAGGCTAAAATGAAGTTGGAATTTGAACCTATCTAGCTGTGGGGCGTGGGGAAGGGGAAGAGTAGGAGAGTAAGCCTGAGGTCCATGAACTCATAAAAAAATTCAATTACTCTGTTTCAATATAATTGGTTTCCTTTATAATATTCATTTAAAAACATTATTCTAAGAAGGGATTCATAAGTCTCACCAGATTACCAAAAGGATCCATGTCATCCAAAAAAAAAAAAAACATTATTGACAACCCAAGGCTACTGGTAATGGATTCTAACTTGGAGGTGGTTAGGGTTGTACATAGTAGGTGATACTAAACAAATGCATCATTGTTTACCTGGCTCTACTCTTCTTTTCCGTTTCCAGCTTGATTTTCATTAAAAAATAGTTTGTAATAGTATGGCAGAAACTGGGCATAGACCATTATCTAACGCCATACACCAAAGTCAAGTCTAAATGGATACATGATCTAGATATAAAGGCTGATACTGTAAATAATCTGGAGAAGCAAGGAATAGTTTACCTGTCAGATTTATGGTGCAGGGAAGACTTTATGACCAAAGAAGATTTGGAAAGCATTATAAAATGCAAAGTAGATAATCTTGATTACATCAAATTGAAAAGCTTCTGTACAAACAAGGCCAATGTAACCAAGATTAAGAGAGAAGTGGGAAATTGGGAAAGAATATTTACAAATAATGACTCTGATAAAGGTCTCATTTCTAAAATGTACAGGGAATTAAATAAAATTTACAAGAACACCAGTCATTCCCCAATTGATAAGTGGTCAAAGGATATGAACAGGCAATTTACAGAGG
>JAQQSW010024735.1:0-10033 GCA_028646575.1 Pseudocheirus occidentalis | reverse complement strand
CCTATATTGAAAATCTTGCTTTATCAATGTGGATGGGTGGAAAGGGAAGAAGGGAGAGAGTTTAGAATTCAAAGTTTTAAAAACAAATGTTAAAAATTGTTTTTATACCCTACTGGGAAATAAGGTATACAGGCAGTGGGGTGTAGAAATCTATCTTGCCCTATAAGAAAGTAAGGGAGAAGAGGATAAGGGGAAGAGGGAGTGATAGAATGGAGGACAGACTGAGAGAAAGGGTAAACAGAATGCATGCCATCTTAGGGTGGGCGGAGGGAAGAGATGGAGAGAAAATCTGGGACTCAAAATCTTGTGGAAATGAATGTTGAAAACTAAAAATAATTAATTGTTTTAAAGAAGAAATTCTACTCCTAAAAAAAAGACTTGAGGGAAATATGGGCTTTCACCTTTGATTGTGTTTTGCTTAGAAAACCTTTTTTCTCTATAGGGTTAGCATGAACTTCTGTGCAGCTGCTTCAAAGTATCATAAATCCCAGTTAATGGGGTCTTGATTAATTAGATTTTATTGTATTTACATAGCTCCTTTCTTCCCAGGAACTCAGAAATATTGGGGAGTATTATTCTTCCTATCACCACAGCATCACAGAGAGATTCAGCACAAGTCTCATTCTCAAAGGACAGCGAAGTAACTCCCACAGAGTGACTGAGCCAAGCAAGGCAGGAGTCCTGGAGGCCAGACTTGTTCTGCCCCTGAATTTACTTGTGTAAATAGGAATTTTTCCCTACAAAACTTTTTCCCTAGCAGATTTCAGTTGTCAGAATCAACAATAGCCTGAAAGTTTGATGTGTTGTTGAAGAGTTCTGAACTGTGTTACTAAATTGTTACTAAGTATGTTATTAAAAAATATAGGAGTTAATCACAACTTAAACCTCCACAACTGTTTTTGTTTAAGTGTTTAAGAGACTTTGAAGGAGGCTAAAGATAATAGCCAGGGCTCACTGAATAATCTACCCTATCCTCATAATAATAATAATTTTGGTTCAGGTAAAGATCCCTAGATTTGGAGGCAAAGGACCTGGGTTGGCATCTGAGATTTACTGAGCTCTGTAGTCTTGGGCCAATTGATATTTACCATTTTGGGGCCTCCATTTCCTCATCTGCAAAATGAAGACAACTGGGCTATATCATCTCTAAAGTCTCTTCTCACCCAAACTGACGAGATTTCATGACCTTCCAAAGGGTTGGGGATTGGTGAGGATTATTTTTGCAGAGATTTTGAAGACTTTCTTCTTTTGGCTTTTCTTCTTCCAGTCTTTATTGCATATGCCTCCTTGGGTCATCTCTAGTTATTAGATTGGCCAAGATTGGCAAACTTGAATCTTGTCAGGCTACAGACTAAGCTGGTGCTTTCTTTTTTCATCAGTGAAGACTAATATTAATTAGATAAGGAGAGGTGTTCCTCAACCAAGCCCCACTCCCCACCCAAATAGAATGAACTAAGATTTCATTCTTGGAAAAAATAACAGCATAACTGCATGATATCTTTCATCAGAAAATCCAAGCTAACATGAAACAAGTCTACCAACTAATTTAGTGCTTCAAAGTGAGGGGGAAATAACCAAATTAACACAACAAGCAATTCTAGATAAGGGGAACTGGGAGGGAAGACATTCTTACTGCAGTCTGCTGGCAAGCAGCCGCTCAGTGTACAATTTTACATTTTTTTAAACAGTACTTACCCAGTGTTCTCCTTAATCCCGTTAAATGAAAACTTTCTCTAATTTTAAAATTAAATTTCCTGTATTTCCTGTTCAGCTTCCAAGTTCTTCCCCTTCCCTCCTTCTCTCTTGGTCCCATGGCACTTTCTGCAACAAGAGAGCCATTAGGCCTCCAGTCTTATACCTGCTCCAATAATTGCCCTCTGTCTCCCACTGTTCCTGCGGTGCTTCACAAGGAACAAAGGCCTTTTACTCACTTCCCGTTCTAAACTAGTGCTTCCTTCGGTCCTGCTCCCTACAGAGGATGGTGGAACTTCAGGGGAACTTTACCAGAGGAAATCCATAAAGCATTCAGGACCTTTTGGGAGGCCAGAGACAAACACCGATCTCACCCTAGACATCTTAATGTGGAGAGTTTTACAGAGTAAAAACTGACTCTGGGGCTAATCTCTTGAAGATAAATTGTGTAAGATTCTGGTCTTCTAAAAGGATCACAGATTTGGAGATGGAAGGGAACTGAAAGGTCATTACATCTAACTCCATCATTCCTCCAAGGCAACTCAAGCTTGGAGCTATTGGTTATATGACATGCCCATAATCACACAGACAACTAGAAAGTTGAAGTCAGGATAAAAGCCCAGATGTTCCAGAGTCCAAATCCAGAACGCGGTCCACTATTCCATACTGCTTCTCCTTATCATGACCACTGTTAAACAGATTTTCATCGATTTACTGCATGTGCAATGTTTTACATGTTCTCTTCTCCATTAGAATATGATTTCCTTTAGGGCAGGGACTCCATGTTTTTTATTTCTTCATCTACCCAGAACTTAGCACAGTGTCTGGCACATAGTAAATGTTTAATAAATGCTAGTTGACTGACTAATTAATAATCATGGTGCTGGCTAACAGATGACTTGCTGGAATAGAAAGAAAACTGGATCTGCCAACAAAAGACCTGGGTTTCTTGAACTCTGACTCTGTTACTAAGGCAGCAAGGTGGTGCATTGGATAAAGCACTGACCTGAAGTCAGGAAGACTTGAGTTCAAATCCAGCCTCAGATACCTGTTAGCTATATGACTACATCTTTAACATTATTCCTCTCTTTATGCAACCTAAAGTCACATGAGTTTTGCAGGAATCCATATGATATTGTTGACTTAAATTGAACTTGTATTCCACTAAAACCCCAGAGTTTTTTCAGATGAACTACTCTTATACATGTGAAGCTGATTTTTTTGAAACCACACATAAGCCTTTTCATTTATCCCTACTGAATTTCATCTCATTATATCTGGTCCAGTTTCCTAACCTCCTACCTTTTGAACTTCTGACTGTCATCCAATGTGCCAAATTTGTGTCATCTGCAAATTGGAAAAGTATAACATCAATGTCATTGGTCAAGTCATTGGTAACCTCTAGGAAACTCCACTGGAGACCTCCTTCCAAGATGACATTTGACTCATTAATGACTACTGCTTGAAAATGGAAGTATAGCATACCTATGGCATTCTCTTGACTTACTAACTTTGTTTTAGTCTAGACCTATTATTTCAATGTAGATGACTCTCTGAAATGGAAACTCTCGCCTTTTGGCAGGTCTAATTGCTTATTTAGGTATGTCTGACTCTTCATGACCCTGTGGACCATAATGTCCAGGTTTTCTTCTTGGCAAAAATACTGGAGTGGTTTGCCATTTTCTTCTCCATAAATAGCTCAAACTTATGTAGTGAAACTCCAGTAGATTTCTACTTCATCTCCTTAACCACTCAGTCATGACTACTACTGTAGTGACAAGCCTAATAGTCTTGGAAGGAAGGACGAAAGGAAGGGAGGAAGGAAAGGAGGAAGGAAAAAAAGAATTAAGGAACAAATAAATGAATGAACGAAAGGAGAAAGAATGGAAAGAAGGAGGAGTGAAAGAAGGGAAAGAAGGAAGGGAGAAAGGGAGGGAAGAAGGTTAGTTTGGCATGACTTATTATTGAAGTCACATTGGCTCTTTGAGATCATCACTTCCTTTTCTAAATGTTCACCAACCATCCCTTTAGTACTATGTCCTAGAATTTTGCAAAGAGTAAAGTTCAAACTTCATGCCATATGGTTTTCTGACTTCATTCTTTCCCCTTTTTTTAAACTACAACTATATTTGTCCTTCTCTAGTCCCACAGGAGCCCTCCTTGTCTTCACAGGCTGACAGTGGCTTCACAGTCATATCTTCTAGTTGGTTTGTTGGTTTTTTGGGGTTTTGTTTTGGTTTTTTGGTCAACCAGATCTGGTGACTAGAACTCATCAAGCACAACTAGGATGCCTTTTTGTTGTCTGCTTATTTATCTTGGGTTTCAGTTCCTTACTAACCATTTCTCTTCTTGTCCTTCACAGTACAAAGATCATTCTCCTCAGCAGAGGAAGAAGGTACAAGACGAGAGTTCAATAGTTCACTCTTCTTTCCTTTGCCTACTGTTATCATCTTGACCACTTTAACTAATTGTCTGGCCCCATATGACCTATATCCTCTCAGACCAAATATGTGCCCTCATCTCCACTCACATAGCTGCCACTCTGATACAGACCCTAATCACCTCACATTTTGACTATTGCAATAGCCTTCTGGACGGTTGATCTTCTTGCTTGTCTCCCCATTTCAGTCTACTGCTCACTTTGCTGCTGAAGTGACTTACTATGTAAGCCCTTAATCATTTCTAATGGGTCTATTAAGGTGAATGAGATATTTATTATCTGCCTGGGTCAAGTGCACACCCACACTCGCAAAATTACATATCCTTGTATTGAACTAAATTGCTTTTCCTATAGTACCCCATGAGATTTAGTTCATGAACTCCATTTTACAATTTAATTACCTAACTGAGGTTCTGAGAAGTTAAGTGAGCTTGCCAGTTCATAAGTGTTAGTGGCAGGACTTGTACTCAAGTCTTCTGACTGCATGACCATCATTGACTGCACGATACCATGCTGTTTCACTAAACATTGTCAATCCATCAGTTAATAAGCATTTATTAAGTACTATGTACTGAGTGCTATGCTACATGTACACACCTACAAAAAGTAAATATTTAGTCCCTTCCCCCAAGAAGCTTACATTCCAATGGGGGAGACAATAGGTAAATAACTATGAGCACACAAAATATGAGAAGTAATGTCAGAGGGAAGACACTAGTGGTGGAGAGACTAGAAAAGGTTGCTTACAGAAGGTGTGATTTAAGTCTTGAAGGAAGCCAAGAAAACAGGAAACAGGCTGAGAAAGGAAAACAAAACATATAGAGAGCCAATGAAAAATCATATTCAGGAAATGGGGTGTTGTGTGTGAGGAACAGTAAGAAGGCAATTGTTGATGGATCATAAAGTGCTTAGAGAGAAATAAGGCATAAGAAGACAGGAAAGATAAAAACAGGCCAAGTTGTAGAGTACGTTAAGAGTCAAACAGAGGATTTTACATTGATCATGGTGGTAATAGGGAGCTGCTGAATTTATTGAACAGGAGATTGACATGATCAGACTTGCACTTTCGGAAAAATCACCTTAGCAGTCAAATAGACAATAGACTGGAATGGGCAGACACAGGAAAAGAGATCAACTAGTCAGAAGGCTATTGCAATTGTCCTAAAGTGGACCTGTAGTCGAATGGCAGTTATGTGAGTAGAGGCAAGGTGACATATACAACAGATGTTGTGAAGGTTGAAATGACAGGATTTGGTCATAGGTTGCCTATGTGGGGTCAGCACAAATGAGTAGTCAGGCATGACATCTAGGGTGTGAGCTTGTGTCCTTGATGACAATAGATAAGTTTGGAAGGGAAGAGAATTTGAAAAAAGAAATAATGAGTTCTGCTTTGGATGTGGTGACTTTGAACTATCTGTCTATGGGACATTCAATTTGAGATATCCAGTAGGGAATTGATGATATGAGCCTGAAGGTTGGGAGAAAAGTTAGGACTTGGATAAGTAGATCTGAAAACCATCTGCATAGAGATAATAATTAAACCCATGGGAACTTCTCAGATCATTGCATAGTAAAATTGTTTTTCTTCCCCACTCATATGAGGTGAATTCAGGCTAGAGCAGAAAGATAAAAGATCATAGGACTGAAAGTCAGGTCTGTACTTTCTATTCCCAGTTCTGACCCAAGCTGTATGATCTTGGACAAATTAATAACCTCTCTGAGATTCAAATTATCCATAAAAATGTAATAACTCCTCTAGAATACCCACACATACAAAATCATACCCACAGTTGAGTGTCCCAAAGCATAACTCCTCCTGGTTCAAGGTATACTTTGAACTGAACTCCTAAAACTTCAGCTCAGGAGCTCCCACTGATGTGATAACTTTTAATGGTAAGTCAGAGGACACAATGATCTCAAAGTAAAGACATTTACTGAGATAGCATAAAAAAAGAGTAGTTACAAATATTCCCCCCATAAAACTAAGACACACTCATGCAAATACACACAGCGTCAGGTAAGTACTCTCGTGGCTAATGCCTCTCTCCCAAAGTTAGGTTGTTTTCAGGTTATCTCCTACCTCAACTGACTCCTTATAGAGTATTATCTTGCTTTTTAAAGTCTACCCCTGATCCTTCAACCAGCCAATGAATCAGCCACTCCATAATTCCATCAGATTTGATAGAACTTCTTCACAGCTTGTAAAGAGGCAATAAAACATAAATATTTCTTGATATTTACTTTGGGAACTTAACACCTTGTTGTCTCTATTACTTTCCATTTAAAGCCTATAATTTCATCAAGTGGGCTTGGGGGGATATCAATTGATTAAAAGTCCCCTAATTAATTTACTCCTCCCCCATGGCAGATTAACAAAAAGGGCTTGCACTATAATAACTGACATTTATAAAATTTATATAAATTGTACATTAATAACATTTTTATATAGCTTAGACAGATGCAGGATTCTTGGCTCAGTAAGAAGGCAGAAGAATTCAGTTTTATGCTGATAGTAACAATCCAAAGCACTTTTATGATGCCCTGAAGCCTGTTTAGCCTTCAGGTCAAAAACTCATGGTAAATCTCAGCCACTCAGTGCTGATGGAACCACACTGATTAGTGACAAGGACATGATCCTGGAGAAATGAGCTGAACACTTTCATAGTGTTCTCAACAGACCATCACTATCTAGTGCTGAAGCCATTAACCATTTACCTCAGGTTTCACCTCAGTCCCTCCCTAGCTAAAGCTCCAACTGAAGAAGAGGTTTTGAATGCCATTAGCTTCCTTTCAAATATTCCTCCTGGTGCTGATTTAAGCACCTGGTGCTGATTCTACTACAACTGAAATTTGCAAGATGTGGGGTTCATTGCTCATACAAAACTTGACTGAGATTTTTCTGGGTTATATGGCAAGAGGAGATTATCCCTGGGAATTCAAGGACTCTTCTATTGTCCATCACTATTAAGGTAAAGGTAATAGATTGTCCTGTAACAATTACAGAAAGCTCTCTCTCTCTCTCTCTCTCTCTCTCTCTCTCTCTCTCTCTCTCTCTCTCTCTCTCAGTCATTGCTGGCATGATTCTTGTCAGAGTCTTCCTTAATAGGCTAATCCTTCACCAAGAAGATGGTTATCTACCTAAGAGTCAATGTGGCTTCAGAAAGGGCCAAGGAACAGCCAGTATGGTGTTTGTTGCCCAACAACTCCAAGAGAAATGCCAGGAACAGAACAGAGATCTGTACATAATGCTTTTAGATCTGACCAATTTCTTTGATATACTAGTTGTGAGGGCTTATGGAAAATTATGTCAAAATTTGGTTGTCCAGAGAAGTTCATCAGTCAATTTGGTGATAGCCTGCCTGCCCAGGTTCTGGATAATGGACAATGCACTTATGTTTTCCCAGTCACCGGTAGAGTGAAATAAGGCTGTGTGCTTGTTCCCATGCTTTTTAGCAAATGCCTTCAATGAGAACAAACAAGGCATCAAGGTCAGTTGCCTCACTGATGGCAAATTCTTTAACTTGAAAAGGCTACAAGCCAAAACTAAAGTGGAGGGAGTATTGGTGCATGATTTTTGTTTGATGATGATTGTGTACTCAATGCAGCCTCTGAAGCTGAGATGGAACAAAGTATGGAACAAAGTATGGATCAGTTTTCTGCTGCTTGTGTTAATTTTGGCCTAACAATTAACACCAAGAAAACACAGGTAGGTGCTCTATCAGCCAGCATCACACATCCACATGTGAAACCATAGGTTACAGCAAACCATAGGTTTACAGGAAAAGTTTTGAATGCTGTGATTAAGTTCACTTATTTTGGTAGGGATGTACACATTGATAATGAGGTTGACACATGCATTACTATAGTTAGCTCAGTGTTTGGGAGGGTCTGAAGTAACATGTGGAAGAGAAGAGATATTAGACTGACTCCCAAACTGAAGGTCTACAGAGTCATTGTGCTGACCTTGTTGCTGTACACCTTTTAAGCCTGGGCAGTCTACCAACGCTATGCCAGGAAACTGAATTATGACTATTTGAATTGACTTAGAAAGATTCTGAAGATCACCTAGCAGGATAGGGTACCAGACACCAGTCCTTTCTCAAACTAAAAAGTCTAGCATTCAAACTCTGCTTCAGAGAACACAACTCCAATGGGCTGGCCATGTTGTTCAAATAACAGATATTCTCTTACCAAAAAGCCTATTTTATGGAGAATTCACACAAGTCAAGTGCTCACATGGTGGTCAGAAAAAAAAAGTGACACAAGGACACTCTCAAGGTCTCTCTTAAGAACTTTGGAAATGATTATATGACATGAGAGACACTGATACAGGACCACTCAGCATGGCATGACCACATCAGAGAAGGTGCTATACTCAAAGGGCAAAACAGAATTGAAGTAGCTTAAAAGAAACATAAGATGGGAAAATTTAAAGAATCCACCCCAAATGTTTACATGGACTATTTATGATCAACCTACGGTATAGCATTCTAAGCCCTTATTGGCCTGATAAGCCACAGCTGGACACACTATACCTTGACTCTAATATACTGATGTCATTTTGTCCTCTTAGAGAACAAAGGACAACAACCAATCTACCAACTATAATGATTTATATTTATATAGTTCTCTGGAGGTTAAAAGGGTTTTATAAGCATGTTCACATTCAATTCTTACAATAACCTTTCCATGTAGGTGAGGCTGGTCCTTTTCTTAAAAACCAACAAAGTTGTCTCCCATCTTGACGGACGCAGGGAAATGAGGTTCAAGCCACCTCACTGTTGTACATTCCTGGTGGTCTCAGGATATATTAAAAGATGGTTTCTTATTCACCTGAGGGTAATTGAGGATTCAAACTGCATATATGTCCCAAGGCTTTATAAGTCACCATGTCCTGCCCTGTTGATTAGACCACTTTTATATGGAGAAGAGTTGGAGTCAGATGTTGAGTGGTAAATGTTGATTGAATGTCTTTTCTATATGATAGCTAAGAAAGCTTCCTTTTGCTAACTGTTGAATGACCTATGAATGTCTCATTTCACTTCAATATAGAACCTAAACTACCAGGAAATCAATATGAGTCAAGCTCAAACCACTATGACTGATATAGTTAATTCTAGGTATGAGACGGTCACTATGGCTCACAATTATAGTTTGAATGATGGAAGGGCAATGTAAATTCAGAGAACAGGATGATTGGATGGCCAAATGTGGCACTGCAACACTATGTGGGAAAGTACCCTTCTGGTGGTGCATGGAAAGTCCCCTCAATGGAACAAAGAGCAGGCCCCTACAGATATGGAGTGAATGTGCCAGAATAGGCTGACACAGAAAGGAAAGATAGCATCCAGGAGAGTGACTGTCTCCCAGAAGCAGAATTGTCAGTTTAAGAGAGCTGTATATAAATTTTTCCAGCACATTTTGTCAATCAATAAACATTAAGTACCTACTAAAAGCCAAACATTAAGTACCTACTATATGCAGGTCCTATCCTAGGTGCTAAGGATATAAAGAAAGGCACAAAACAGTCCCTGCTCTCAAGAAGCTCACAGTCTAATGGCAGGGACAACATGTAAAACGTTATATACAAATTGGATATATAAAGGGTAAATAGGCAATAATATCAGAGGGAAAGCACTAAGACTGCTAAGGATTGTCTTTTCATTATATAGGAGACTTTTTATAGTGTCATATTTGCACTGAGCAAGGAACTTCTGGTAATTTGCAAGCTTGATAAATCTTGATTTAAATAGCTATCAATTGCATCCTTCAAGAAATTCTCAAAGAAAATTGCCCTGATGTTTTAGAATCAGAGGGCAAAATAGAACTTGAAAGAATTCACCAATCACCTCTTCAAAAAGATCCCCAAAAGAAAACTCCTAGAAACGTTATTGCCAGGTT
>JAQQSW010024734.1:0-10033 GCA_028646575.1 Pseudocheirus occidentalis | reverse complement strand
CAAATTTGACTTTTTAAGGCATTCTTCTCTTCATTGGCTTTCTGGGCCTCCTTTGCCATGTGTGTTAATTTGCTCTTTAAGGTATTGTTTTCTTCAGTCAGGTTGTTGACTCTCTTTTCATGACTTTCTTGCATCATTCTCATTTCTCTTTCCAATTTTTCCTCCACTTCTCTTATTTGGTTTTCAAAGTCCTTTTTCAGTTGATGTATAGCTAGTAGGCATTCTTCCACTGTCTTGGAAGCATTTGGTGAGGGAGTTCTGACTGAGTTGTCTTCCTCCCGCTCCATGCTTTGATCTTTTTTGTCCATAAAAAAGGATTGTAGAGTTTTAGTGCTGTTCTTACTTTGCTTCCTTTTCCTCATGTTGCCCAGTCTATTAATTTCTTGGTTTTTTATCTCTGTGGAACTCTGCTTCCTGGAGGGGGAAAGCTCTGTCCCAAATCGCTGCGGCCCTCACAGTTGCTGGAGCTATTAGTGGGATGCTGCAGCCCCTCTCCTTCCCCCCAAGCTTTGGCTCACTGAAAGCGCACCCCAGGACCACCACTCAAGACCATGATCCAGATCCGGGCTGCTCAACGCAAGAGCCCTTGGCCCTGATGGATTGCCTCAGCCCCCGCCTGCTTTCTGCAGGCCGAGGGCTCTGAAGCAGCCCAGTGCTGCTCTGTTCCTGCTGCTACAGTCGCCTCCCACTGCTTCCTTGCCCTGGGAGCAGTTTGGCCCCACCCGCTCTTCTCCTCTGGAGTTAGCAAAATCCACTGACGTTTCTCTTAGCCTTTTTTTCTTTTTCTTCTGGCCTGATAAATGTGGTAACTGTGCCTCCAGTGCAGCAGATCTGCTCTCCTATAGACATGGTTGCCTGCCCGATGCCCCAGGGCCTGACCCAGCTGGGATTTGGACCGCGGCTCCCAGACTGCTGGGAAGAGCCCCACCTGCTGAGCTGCCTGTAGCAACAGATGTGCTTTCTGTCTTTTGGAGAGTTTTGGAGCTTGAAAATCTGTTTAGAGTCCCATTTTATGAGATTTTTAGCTTGTTTGTATGGGAGCTGTGGTGCTTTGCTGCTTCTATGCCGCCATCTTGGCTTCACCCCCATTACAGTCCTTCTTTACAACCTGACTAATGTCTAATGTGAAAGTATTTGCAGATCCTGTACTTGATTGCATGCTGCCATGGGGGGTGGTGGTGAAGAGAGAGGGGGAGAGAATTTGAAACTCAAGGGATTGTAGAACTGAATCTTGTAAACTAAAAGTAAACAAACAAAGTAATAATGAATTTTACCAATAAAATAAAGCCCAGTGACAACAACAAAACAATGATGAAATGGTCATTTGCCTTTTTTTTTTTTTTTTTTTTTTTTTTTTTGGAGGGCAGGTTGGGGTTAAGCGACTTGCCCAGGGTCACACGGCTAGTTTTTCGTGTTAAGTGTCTGAGGCCAGATTTGAACTCAGGTACTCCTGACTCCAGGGCCGGTGCTCTATTCACTGCGCCACCTAGCCGCCCCTATGAAATGGTCATTTGAAGAGAAACCAGTAAAAGATAGCTCGAGAGTACTTCGTGTGTGGAAAGGTGATATTTTCATGAGTTTGTAGTGTGTCCAGTTAATTTTTTTCTCTTTTATTTCTTAAATAATAGCTTGGATTTTCTTGGTTGTGGAGGATGGTCAAAGAATTGAGGGATTCTAGGATTCTGAAAGTGTCATTGAAAAGACCACTAAAAAGTGGTCCAGGCTGCATGGAAAGAGAAAAGAACAAACGTACTTTGTGGTCAGTCAGAAAAGATAAATTTTAGGATTTAAGGTCTTTGAGGCAGTGTGATGATAGGTATAATATTTGTGTGACTGAAATGAAGTAGAGATTATGAGAATTATGGTTGGGGTCAAAGGTGAAGTTGAACTGTTTAGGGATGGATTTTAATGGTAGTATTTTTTTTTTTCACGTTTCATATGATTTAAAACAGGAAGGAGATCATCTTGCCAGCTCCTTCATATTTCGGATAAGGAAACTGAGACTTATAGAGGTAAAATGACTTGCCCCAGGTCACACAAGTTAGAAGGGATTTGAACCCATGTGACCTAATGTCAAATTCAGCATTCTTTCCATTGTGGTTTCATGATGTGTGGCAGTTGTAGCTAAACTAATCTAATTTTTGCAGTAATTCCTGAGTTACAGTTTTGTTGGTGTTCTCTTCACCAGTACAATGAACTCATCCCTGTCTCGCCCTGGATAATTCTTGTTCATGTACTTCCACAGGTCATCCAGACCGTCCATAACAAATTTCTAGAGACCTTTTAGGGCTTTTTACATATGTATTGGTATAGTAGAGTACTTGGGCTGTCAACTTATTGTTGCTTCACATTTGCCATACAAGTAGTCCATGCTCTCACAGATTTTTTGAATGACATTTTATAAGCCACTTCTTGCGCATAAGCTGTCTATTAAAAATTTAAAAAAAATTTTTTTTCCCCCCATAAGCTGGCTATTAGACCAAAATGTAGGGTTTCTTAACCGGGGCTCTTCAGATCCTTAAGGGATCATGAAGAGATTTCAGAGGGTCCAGGAACTTGGATGGAGGAAAAATAATTTTTATTTCAATAAAAATAATTTTCTCTGTTATTTATTTTATTTTATGCATTTAAAAACATTATTTTGAGAAGGGTTCATTTGGCTTTACCAGACAGCCTGCCAAAGGGGTTCATGACACAAAAAAGTTAACAACCTTAATGAGCCCCATTTTGACCAATTTTTTTCTCTGTGGCATTTCCACCATTGAGTGAAGAATACCATATTTAATGTTTTATCAGCACTTCCATTCATATGTTTTTCCACTATAGCGTAAAAATGTTCCTCAACTGGATCTGACAGTTAAGTATAACTACTAGAAATAAATGTATTGGTGCTTTTTGCTTTTTTCTTTTTCTAACTGGTGAGAAGACTCAGACACTTTTATTTACTTTGTTAGGCAGAATTAAGTTGTATTATATTGTGAAATTTCTACTTGGGGGGCCTTACAAATTCATGTGTAATAATATCCTAAGTAAAGTCTTATTTTTAAAAAAATTTAATTTCTAATATTTCAGCATGTTCTTGAATCTTCCCTTAACTGTAATTTTAATATACAAACAAGTTAAGTACATTATTTCCTTTCTTGAGCCCCCCACTCCTTTTTAAAAAAAATCCTTTCATTTTAAAAATTATGTATGTTTTGAAGGTAGTGTTTTTATAACTAAAATATTTTTTATTTGCTTACTACCTTTCTATCTTGTGAGGCTTAGTTGGAGAATAACATGACATGTTCCAGTTTTAGTGAAGAAAAAATTTCCTTGGGATATTGGTTTAAATTGGTTTAAAATTTTAAGAATTAAAGTTCACAGAAAAAGGTGATACATTACAAGATGACTTGACTATTCTTTGGTTCTTAAGCTGATATTTGTCCTAATTGAATCTAGGTAATTATAGTTGTCATTAGTGAATTAAAATTTTTTTTTAATGGATTAGATAGATGCCTTCTTCAACATACTGCTTTCCAAAATGACAACCAGCTCAATAGTTCAAATTCTTAGAATCTCTCATCCTCCTGTTATAATGAGAACTCCAACATAATATGACAGATTCTATTTGATTTAGAGAATATTGCTCTACGTATACTGTTAGATTTTTCTGTACTAAGAATTATGTTATTCTCTTTAGTGATGCTCAGAAGTAGGACATAATGGTAAAGAAGTGTCAACAGAACTAAAATATTAAGAAATTATTTCTGAGGGTAGAAAATAGCAATATAGGATGTATAAAGATCAAAGGTGTTAAAACACTGGAAAGGTACTTTAGGATGTCATTTATAAATTGTAGGAGGAATGATTAAACATTAAAATAAATAAAATAACATTAAACGTATTAAAAACATTGAAAATAAAATTAAAATAAATAATTAAAATATCTACAATGTCCTTGAACTTCAACTTGAAGTTAAAAAATGTCTTACAAATGTTTTTGAGGATGATATGTTGCATTTTTCTTCATAATTGCATGAAAGCTAAATCCATAGACTTTTTCTCTAGTAAGAAGACTTTGCTGCAAGGGAACTGATGCTTTGGAGACTTTCCATATTATAAAACTAAAAGAGTAGAAGGAGAAAGAAACAATCTTGGTTTTTCTAAGGAAGGTTAGGCAGCTTTCTACAAGTTGCATAAATTTGAAAATAACGTGATACTTTTAAAAAAATCTGCTTATGTAGTAAGGCAGAATTGAATTATAACAGTGCTCAAGTTGCAGTTATTTCTTCCCCAGATTCTCCTCATTGCTTTACAAGACTTAAATGTGACACCCTGACTTGGAGTTACATCACATTTAAGTCTGAAGGTCAGATAAATTCTGCTGTGATACAAGAAAAGTGTAAGGTGACAGATTCCCTGAACTCTAGCTTTCAGGTATAGGGAAGGAGTCATTTCAAATTTTCTCCTTTACATGATGAAATTAGATCTCATTGACAACTGTGCACAAGGTCTTGTTTGGGTCAAGTTGAAGGTATTTTTTTTCCTAATAGCATTATAATTTTGGTTGGCTTTTAGAACCCAGAGTAGAGATAAAACAGTATAAATGTTACTTTCTTTTCTCAGTAGGGTGTTGTACTTGTCTTGTTCCATAAGTCCCAAATCAAAATTTCATTATCATAATGTGTTATTTAGACACTTTAATTGTTCCCCCATTAAAAGCACTCTAGATTTTAAAATAGTGTCTTTAGATCTAAAGCATGTTTTCAAATAGTATTGTTTACTAACCTCTACTATATTCTATGTACCATGCTTGGTCCTGCCATTGAAAAGACAAACATGAAAGAGATCCTACTTTCAGGGAGCTTTAAGCATATTCACAATAAATACAAAAATAAAAACTAGATGGTTTAAGGATGGTGAATACTTTTGGGAGTGGAGGGAATCGAAAAAAATTTCATGTACAAAGTAGCACTTGGGTTAAGTGTAGAAGAAAGAGAGATTCTAAGGGGGGAAGATGAGGAAGGATCTCTCAATAGCCTGAAGTTTTAAAAGACATAAGAACTTGAACTGAGCAAGAGTGAAGCTTTGAGATCCTCTCATCTATCTCCCTTTTTTATAGGCCAGAAAAATTGAGATCCAGAAAGCTGAAGTGACTTTTTGTTGGTTACACAGATATAAGTGATAGAGCTGTAATTTTAACACGGTTTTTCTGATTCCAAATGTGAAGTGCTTTCCATGGCATCATGATGCCTCCCTTGCCTCTCATCTTCAATTTCCTTCTTTGATTAAGAAAGGACCTCTTATATCCTGTATCTTCCTGTCTTTGCCTTGGAATAAGGATGGTGCAACTTTTTACGTTCTCATATAACACTGATAATTGAATATAAACTGCCCCACAAACATTTCTTTCTGGTCATGAAAAGCTAATTTGAAATATATCCCTTTCCTCCAATTCTACCTGATCTTCCTTTGTCAGTTTTCTGGTTCATGGTTCTTCAAAGAGAATCTGAGACCTGCAATAGCAGATATCTTTTTGGGATCACGAACCATTTTAGATTGAATGAGATTACTTATTTTTTTTAATGCTTGCAGATCTGAATAAGATTCATTTTGGTGTTGCTTCTTTTTAAATAGAATGCAATATATTTAGGTGTAAGTATGATTTTGCCTGGCATTCACACTAGGTTTAGGAAGTACTGGGCTGGAAGTGAATGAATGCTGGCTTGGAGATTGGAAGACATGCTATGTACCTTGTTTCCAATAAATAGTTTTTTTGAATTAGGGTGAGTTACTTAACCTCTTTAAACATAGTTTCTTCATCTGTAAAATGAAAGGGATTAAACCAGATGATAGGCACAGGAGCCCTGGTAGTAGCACTGCTCTGCAGACCACTGATCTTACTTTCAACCCAGCCCTTTAACAGCCATCATTCAAGTAAATATCTCTTGTGGAGAAGGGGTCCTTGTAATTGTGCTTCAGAGGATTATCTTCTGTGGAGAATGGGCCAGGAATCCTAAAGGTAGTTAAGCTGAGAAATGGAAGAGAAAGGAAGCAACATATTCCAGGGAAGTCAAATTATCACTACCTCCTTGACTACCATCTTTCCTTGGATCCTGATGGAGAAAGCCCAGGACCCTGAGTCCAAGAGTTTTGAGAATAAGTTGATTCCAGTCCTGTGTCCTCAGCCATCACCTTGGAAGCAGCCCCTGTGGAGGTATTGCCTGGCAGTTCCTCCTGAGGTGCTACAGCCACAGCTAGTGACAAACCAGAAAAGAAAGTTCTTGCCACTAAAGTCCTCAGCACTGTCAAATGGTTCAACATCAAAAACTAATATTTTATCAGTGGAAATGACATTAACAAAGAGGCATTAACATCTGTCTTGCCATTGCACCTGAAAGATCTTGGGGGTTTCCATCTGGCATCCAGATGAAACCTTTCATGTGCATGTTGTTTCCCCCATTAGAATGTGAGCTTCTTGAAAGCAGGGGCTGTCTTTTCTGTTTTCAGTGCTTAGTGTAGTTCTTTTTACATAGTAAGCCTTTAATAAATGCTTCATTCATTCATTCCAGTCATTGGGTATAATGTAATGCACAATAATGATGCATTTATAATACCTTAACATTTGCAAATCTTGTTTGAGTTTCACAAACTATCTTGTGAGTTGAGTACTATAGTATTCATTTTACTGTTGAAGAGAACGAGACTCAAAAGTTAAGTGACTTGTTCATGATCACAGAACTATTCTTGACTCCAGGTCTCTCCTAACCATTCTTTAATGGAAGAAGTATAATTCTTGGTGACAGGAGAGCTTGGTTTGAATATATGTGGGCAGGTCACTTAACCTGTAATTACATTATATGAAAAAGGGAATAATATTTGCCAGGGTTGTTTTGAGAAACACGTTTCATAATTCTTTAAGTTCTGTATTCATGTATTTGTTATTATTATGGAAAGGGTTAAATTTTCTTTGAGAAGACATAAAAAGTAGCTTACATAGAGGAATCTTTAAAACTCAACCAAAAAGAAATGGCATTGGAAATGATTTCATGAACGTTTTATTTTATATGAGAGAAGTTTGGTTGGAAGTTCCATGTTACAGGGATGCTTAGTGGGGTGTCTTAGTAATTGAGGAGCTTGATATCC
Organism: Pseudocheirus occidentalis; assembly: GCA_028646575.1. NCBI lineage: Eukaryota > Metazoa > Chordata > Mammalia > Diprotodontia > Pseudocheiridae > Pseudocheirus > Pseudocheirus occidentalis. The sequence continues at coordinate 2,905 of JAQQSW010024734.1, read as the reverse complement.
AAATCATCATCACCTAAAGTAGAGATGCTTTTGTACACAGCAGGTGTAGGAAATAATCAATATTCTATTTACTAAGTAATTTTCTAATTTTAGATTCTTCCTCCTACGTTTTCTTTCTTTGTTGAATTCATATGATTGTCTTTAGACTTTACAACCCAGAATTTTGACACTGATGGCAAGTTTGATAATTCAGTTAACAAACCATTTACAGCTTAGGTGGTGCCATGAATAGAGCACCAGCCCTGGAGTCAGGAGGACCTGAGTTCAAATCTGGCCTCAGATACTTCACGCATGCAGGCACGCACATACTCCCTAGCCATGTGACCTTGGGCAAGTCACTTAACCCCAATTGCCCTCTGAAAAGCAAAACAAAAACAAAAATCAAAACCTTTTACAGTCTAATCCTTAAGGGTGTATATTCATTTCAGCTGAAGTCTCTTATTACTCATTATTACTGCTTTTTTATACCCATGAGGAGCAAAATTGGGAAAGCAGAGAAAGTAAAGCTAAAATCTTTTAAATATTATTTGTTTAGAAATTTATCAGTATCAACTAAGAATTATGATAGGCAAGCCAGCAATAATTAACCTGAAATATACAAGCCATTTGACCAAATCTATTGTAAAATAAAAGTAACAGAGGAACTTAAAGCAGACCTTCTTTTGAAATAACTATTATTATTTGTTTAGAGTCAGTGTGGGCTAGTGGAAAGAACTCTGAGCTTGCATTGGGTTGAGACTCAGTTCTACCACTTATTTTGCTTTGAGACTTCCAGTGGAGCATACTTACTATGCTCTTATTTACTACTTACCCAAGGTCTCACGGATAACATGTAGGAGCCAGGATTTGAAAGTAGGTCCTCTGACTAAAGATCTAATGCTCTTTCCACTGTATTATGTTATCTCCTCTCTTCTAGGAACTGTTCCTTTGTATCTAGACTTTCTTTGAAACTTCCATTCATTACTCCTAGTTTTGGCCTGTGGGAGACAGAATAAGTCCTTTCCTTTTCCCTTATGAAAGCCTTCTGTATATTTCAGATATTATCAATTTAGTCTAAATGTCCTCATTCCCCTCATATAGTCTTCATATCCATTCAGATGCCCACATGAATTCTTTTAAGCTTCTTAATCTCCTTCCTAAAAAAGTAGTGCCTAGAACTGAACAAAATGCTTAAATTAAGTTTGAAAAGAGCAGAAAACAGTAGGATTGTTAATTCTCTAGTTCTGGACACTGCTTCTCATTTCAGCCTAAGATTTGTTTGGGTGTTGTTTTTTTGATTGACATATTAAACTGTTGTCTTGTATTGGGCTAATAGTTCAGATCTACCCCCTTCCCTCCCTATGATCATCCATTTGCCAAATAATCTCCACTTTGGGTTCATGGTTTCCCACCCTTTTGGGTTACCAGTTCCCCACTAGAACTCACCTTTATTTCCTCTTGAGTCAGCATAAGACACATCATCAGTTTCCCCCAGATTAAATCCATAAGAAGTTCACTATCTTCTGTCATAAACAAGATAACTGTTTCACTATGGAAGAGTTCTTTAGTGAAAGCCCCTCTCCTCACTGTTTTGTGAACCTCCCTTTCATTTTCCCAGTTTGAATCTTTTTTGTTTGTTTGTTTTAGCCATGTCTCTTGTTCACTTCCTTACCAAGACACTTTTTAGGAATTATTTTCCCTTAGTTGTTCACCCATAGACTTGCTAAGAGAAAATCACACATTCCACTCTGTCTTCTATATTACCTGTCCCTATTTATACAGCCACGAAGTACTTCAATTAACCTTTAAAGGGCTTATTTGTGTTAGTCCATGGTGTTTCAGGCTTACTTTTCTACATTACTTTTTTGTTTCTTTAAATTCTGCTTTCATTTTTATCATTATGATACTTTTAAAGAAATTCTCCTAATAGGTGGTTTTTGTTTTTTGTTTTTGTTTTTTACTCTTAGGTCAGTCTTCTGTGTTTTTGTCGTCGTTGTTTTTTGAAAAAGAAAATCTCTAGAGATGGAGTTATTTCCTGGGTAGTTGTACTTAATAGTTCCTTTTGTTTGCAAGTTGACAAATTTTTTGGGTGCCTTTTTTTTGTTGTTCTAATGGGATCTTCTCACAGTCTAGCTTTCATCTTTTTCATTGGTAGTCAGGCTCAGGTTTGAAGAATATGTAACTTTGGAGTTTTATCTTGAACTTTTTTGCTTTGTGGAATAATACATTCCACTTCTTTCTGTGACTTCTAGTGGGTACAGAATAATTTTGTATTGTTCATATTTCTTTTGCATTATATTTGAAGGTCTTTTCCCTGGCTACTTGCAGAATTTATTATTCATCATTGGAATGATTAAATGTAGCCACTACATATCTTGGGGTTTGATATGTGTGGCTTTATTCCCAATGTGAGCTATGTTTTGTTTTGTTGACTAATTGACTAATTTTTTTTGGCTAATAATTGACTAATGTTTTGTTTTCTGTTTTTAAAAGTTCATAGTAATTTTCTTTTGCTATTTCATACCATTTCCTACATTTTGGTGTTTAGGTTTTTTTTTTTTACTTGTTTTGTTCTTTTTGGAGACATGTAATCCTTTTTTTTTAATGTAATAAATTTTATTTGTTTTCTTGTTTACATCATTCATTTTCATGGGATTTTTGAGTTACAGATTTTCTCCCTGTCTTTCCCCTACCCCACCCCCAAAACAGCAATCCTACTGTGGAGCCCCTCCGCTGGTCTGCTCTCTTAACTTTCTGGTAGGGCAGGGAGGGTCTCCCTATCCCAGCCCCTGTATATCTTGATTCCTAGTTGCAGGTATTGCAGAGCTTTAAATTCAAGATTCTTTCAGTTCCTCCTGTGTCACCCACGAAGGACAACCAATTCAATACAGGCTGTGTAGGTGTGATTATACAGGACATCTTCATA
>JAQQSW010024733.1:0-10033 GCA_028646575.1 Pseudocheirus occidentalis | reverse complement strand
ACATGATTGTATGCCACCATGGTGGGGGTGGGGGGTGGGGAGGAAGGGGAGAAAAATCTGAAACTCAAGTGATTCTGGAACTGAATCTTGTAAACTAAAAGTAAACAAACAAGTCAATAAAATTTTTTTTAATTAAAAAAATAAAGAAGGCGTTCAAGCCAGGTATCTCAATTTCTCACCAGTTTCCATCTAGACTCTTCTATCATTATGTTCTGTAAAGTACCTTTCTTCTCCCCTATTTCCAGCATCCTTTCATGTCTTCCTTCACTAGAATATAAATTCCTTGAGGACATGAACTGTCTCTATTTTTGTTTGTAATTGTCTGAAAGAAAGAATGAAAGGAAGAAAGAAAGAAAGGAAGAAAGAAAGAAAGAAAGAAAGAAAGAAAGAAAGAAAGAAAGAAAGAAAGAAAGAAAGAAAGAAAGAAAGAAAGAAAGATCTTTGGGACAGTTGTGGCTCATATTGGGCACTTGATGAATGTGGGTCAAAAAAAATAGTCTTTTTTAAAGTCCCCAAATAAATCATGCACAGCCTGGGAGCAATACAGCATTGAAACAATAGAAAGGTCACTAGAATAGAAAACAGAACTAAGTTCCTTGGGAGCAGGATGAATTTTAACTTTTCTTTTTCCTTACTTTTTAACCTAGTACCTGGTACATAGCAGGTGCTGAATAAATGTTTGTTGATTGACAGATGAATACATACAGTTCTGACCCACATTTGTGTGACCTTGAGAAAGTCACTTTCACTCCGAGTTCCAGTTTCCTATTCCATTCAATTACTAAGGAATTTTTCTGAAACCTCCCATGGGAAATATACCTGTACAACAGTCCTTGCTCCCAGATTCCTCCCCACCCTCTCCCAAAGAGCAACATTTTGTTCGTGGAAGTAGCTGGTTGGTGCCAGTTCACAGAGCACTGAATCTGGAGACAGGGACACCTGAGTTTGAATTTTGCATCCTTGGAAGTTGCTTACTTTCTCTCACACTTAGTTTCTTCATCTATAAAATTGAAAGAAAAAAAGCGATGATCTCATTTGGTTTGTGGTGAGGTTCAAATGAGATCACATCTATGAAGCACTTTGCAAATTTTAAGGTGCCACATAAATGTGAGCTTTTATTATTAATAAGAGTTTGGCTTTTTTTCAAAATTCAACTGAAACAAGAGTCTGCATTATCAGACTTGACACACAATTAGCTAGGCCTCCAACCCAACTGAGAGTAGACTTATTCATGTTTTGGAAAAAAGACAACACTTACAATGACCCCAGTTTTTTTCTGAAACAATAATTTTAATAGCAATATTCTTCCAGTGATGCTGCATGACTGAGAGTCATAGAAACCCACATTTTTAGAGGAATCCAAGAGGAACGCCAAGGCAACAAGAGGCATGAGTAGGTTATAGTATATTACCAAATCATACAAGAGTTTATTGAGTCTATAGTGACAGAGGTATAACCACAAAAGTAGGTAGAGAGGGCAAGGGAGCAAAAATACTGATAGATGAAAGAGTTCATATGCTCCAAAGGATTCCAGAAAGAGAGAAGAGATCTAGAAGGCCATTCTAGATCTAGAAGAGAGCTGTGGAATTCTAATTAGACATCTTGCAGAGAATTTATTTGTAGAATCCAGAACCTCACAGAATGAGAATACATAAATATATGCTGATATACACTGTTGGAGAGAGTATCCACATCACTGAGATCCCAGACTTATAACATTATCAATGTTCTTCATTTTAAAAAGTTGTTCAAAATATAATTTTGTACAATAAAAGAAAGAAGCTCTTTAGAAAGCATCTCTCAGGGTCCTTCTAGCAGACACTAACCATGCAAGTGTATGAGGAGTTACTAAAAGGAAAATTGTATTTTTCACATTTCAAGAACTTTTAAATAGCAGTTAGAATCAGTAATTTGAATTATCTTCCTCTGATAATACACTCCTTGCCAAATGCTTCCCATTCCTTAATGCTGAATGCAAGTCCCACTTCTCCACAGAAGATGACTTAGGCTAGGCAGATTAAACAGCCACTACTGCTACAAGCACCAGGTCCTGTTGGAAACTGGAGAAGACAGTTGAACATCTATAACATAAAAGTCCCATGGTTTTCAGATCCCCAGATCACCAGTCCTTGACCAGATGGGTTCATGAAGCAATCGCCCAAGGGAACATGCTAGAGAATTGATCTGAAAAATGACCTCTGCAGGTGCTGCTGTCCCAATTAATATATAACTCCCCTGATAATAGGGGTCATGTATTATATTTACATTATCAATAGCACCCAGTGTATTACTTCAGAAATAATAAGCACTCAAAAAATATTTGTTGAATTAATGAAGCATATTTAAATCCCCTAATACTTTGAAAACATTACTTTATATCACATTCAGGACAACATTGAGAATAAAGCACTACAGGTATGATTTTTTTCATTATGCAAGTAAGAAAATTGAGGCTCAAAGACTTTAGGTGACTTGTCTAGGATCACTCAGTTACTAAGTATCAGAAGTGAGATTTGAACCCAAGTATTTTTTACTTTAAACCAAGCATTTTCTGTCACTGCTATGTCACATAACCTCTGCTGTGGGCTTCCCTTTCAAACATTCGTAAGCTTCCATAGCAAAATGAACATTAAGTGAACCACTACTTGTTTTTCATCCCTCATTTCCAAAGGAAATGTCTCTGTCTCTTTCTGTTTCTCTGTCTCTGTCTCTCTTCTTCTCTCTCTTCATAGCAATTAAATCTGTGATTAAATTGAGGGAACTCCATTTACTGATACTAGTTAACTTATATTCTTAAACAGTAGCCTAGGGCATAGAAGGCTTATGAGAATTACCCTGTCACATATCCAGTATTCCTCAGAGGCAGGACATGAACTCAGGTCTTCCTAGTTCTGGGGAGGGCTATGCATCCACTATGTCATTTTGCTTCTAGCAACCACTGGACAAAGAGAAAAGAGAAACAGTTACTAAAATCATAGAATTCAAATACTTTTTTATTTTTATTTTTTGTTTTTTGGAGGGCATTTGGGGTTAAGTGACTTGCCCAAGGTCACAGAGCTAGTATTAAGTGTCTGAGGTTGGATTTGAACTCATGTCCTACTGACTCCAGGGGTGGTGCTCTGTTCACTGTGCCACCTAGCCACCCCGAATTAAAAATACTTTTAGTGAAAACAAAACACACATATGTATATATATGTGTGTGTGTGTGTGTGTGTGTATATATATAGTTGTTATATATATATATATATATATATATATATACATTTTACATATAAATTGTTCTTGCAAAGAACATGGTGCTTTCATAAATATTACATTGAACATACAATATGCTAGACTTTATGCTGTGGTGATTGGCTTAGTGAGGCCTATAATTTGTCCTTTGCAACAAACTAGAAGTTAAGGGGAAGAATCCTCCAGATTGAGTCTTTGAAAACTTCTGGATTTGCCTGCACAGTGCAAAAATTTTGATGTCAAACATCAACTAGCATCTCTTGGTTGAACAAAATTTTTTAGAAGAGAACCCAGCTGCTTCTACATTTTCATATGTGCGTGTGTGACCCCAAAGCTGGAATGTTTCACATGGTTTTAGGTTTCTGTGTAGAAGTTTTGCACAGCTGTGCTATCAAATGAAGTACCACCTGTCCTAATCACTGTAACAATATGTCCTCTGTCCCACATAGAGTAACAGATGGGTTGGGTATCAGCCTGATGTCATAATCTCCTAAATTTTGTCATATGCAGCTTTATCCACCCATTCCAAACTCACAACTCATTTTCTTGGATGGAATGTTCTGTGCTAAATGGATAAATGGCATTTTCATTAGATATTACCATCACTAGTCATATGGGATCTTCATTTGAATTACTTAAGAGTAATTATGTGGTGTTCTAACTCATTTGGTGAACTGTCAATCCACTTCTCAAATTCCCATAAAAAATTGTAATCAATACTGTGAAATTCACAGAGGAAAAAAATGTTCCTCTTGAGTATTTACATCTTTGGGGGAAGTTTCTAATATGAATCCAAAATAACAATCTCCACATAAGCAATTGCAGCCCTTTAATTAAGGAATGCCAGTGATGATCAAACTGAATATGTCTGAAGTACTTATTATATTTTAAGAAGGTTAATATGGCATAAAGAATTGGACTTATTTGCCTATTAAGTCAGGAATGGTTTGCACTTAGCTTTACTGGAGAGATTTCCTACAGTAGTGGCTCTCTATACCAGCAAAATCTGTGTGTCAGTGTGTGTGCATGTGTGTGTGTGTACACATATATGTGTGTATAGATTTACACATATAGAAATATCTGCACATTTGTATTATTTTATTTGTGCAGTATTGTACCAAAGAGTTCTGGATTTGAAATCAAGAAAACCAAGTTCAAATCCTGCCTCAGACATTCACTATTTCTGTGACTGTGGGAAAGCCAATTATTTCTCTCAGTCTTATTTTCCTCATCTGAAAAAATGGGGATAATAGAACCTGCCTCACAGGGTTATTTTGAAGAGCAAATAAAATAACAGATTAGGGAACTGTCCAAACCCTCAGCCACTATCTTGTATTGTTGTCATTGTTGTTGTAGTTGTTATGTTGTGAGATGGATACCTATGAATTTGTTCATTTAGCAAATATTATTGAATATATATATATACACACACACAAAATATATTTATCTTCTTTGTGAAGATAAAGATTAAATACTTGGTTATGAATTTAGCATTTTGGCAAAAAGAAACACTGACTAATAATAATACACATTGAATGTAAAAATGTAATAATATACATTTAATAAAATAATATACTGATATACATTTAATATAATAATATACATTTAATATAATAATATAATTATATATCTACTAATAATATACATTTACTAATGTATAGAGAGGTTCCAATGTTTCCTCATGGTTAAAGTGATCAAAGTGATAATCATAGTCTATTGATATATTGAAACATTGACACAAGTGAAAAATAAATAGTTTTCCAAGTCCTAGGAGAGATTGAAAGTATACATGGAGCTCTTTGCCTCTCACTATATGTCTCAGGCCTACTTTTATTCTCAAGACAGTTAGTTTAGCTCATACAAGTAACATCTCAGATTAGTCGAAGGAAATCCACATCCTGATGCCACATGATCATTTTATATGATAATTGTATTGTATATTCAGTTTCAACAGAATCATAAGATTCTTTCTCTATTTTCTACCAGTGTTCTTTGCTTAATCTTTCTGTTTTTCAAATGACAGAAAACAGAGAAAGTGTTCTTGAGAGTATTATTATTGATACACCTAAATGAATCTCTCATAATCTTACAAATACAGATTATTCTCTTAAAATTTTGTATTTAATAAAGTAATCACACAAAATAATCACATTAGAATTGGCATAAGAAACAAATGGAGGTGGAATATAGTATTGACCTGACACAAGTTTTATGTGTATCTATGAACCAGGAGTGTTAAAACTGAAGGGAGAATGTGGAGAGATGACCTTAGCCAAGGACTTTAAATAACTGAAAAATTTTCACACAGGATGGCCGCCAGCTGTACTTCATCTATCTGAGGACTGAATAAGAGGAAATGGGTTTAAGCTGAGGGATTTAGGTTCAATCTGAAAAATAATTTCCTTCTAATGAGAATTAGAAACCGAATGTTTTAGAACAGTGAACTTGGCTGTGATTGGGCAAAGTTTCTACAATTTCATTAGAAAACTTATCTCCTTTGAGAATAACAGATGGGCAGACAAAGAACTGCATTAGAGTTTATAGAATGTTATGAGACCCAGAGTAGGGCCTCTAGCATGTTGGATATATTCTCTATGGAAGTTTCATCGAAGAGTATGAACAAGGATCATGCAAAATAATAAGCCATGGATGAGTGGCCATCTGGAATAATAACAGAAGTATCTATACCAACAATATTTCAGATCTATTAAGTATTAAGGAAATTTAAAATGAGAGATTGTAAGCAAGAATTCTGGTCAGCTCCCCTAAGCAGAATGGAAATGAAGACAATAGGAATATAGATTAGGAACATGAAGATACCTTAGAGAGATTCAAGAACATAGTATCACAGAATTAGAAATTAAAAGAACCTCAGAATCCACTGAGCCTAAAACCATCATGATCCAGACTGATGTGGCAGCTAGGTGGCACAGTCAATAGAGCATTGCTCCTGGAGTCAGGAGGACCAGAGTTCAAATCTGACCTCAGACATGTAGCACTTACAAGCTGTGTGACCTTGGGCAAGTTACTTAACCCCAACTGCCCTGCCTTCCTCCTTCCAAAAAAAATGATCCAGAATGGAAAAAAAACATTTTGCTCAGAGAGTAGGTCACTTTCCCCATGTCACATTGCAAATAAATGCCTATGGAAAGACTTGCCCTAAGGACTTTCTAATTCCAAACCAAGTTATTTATTGACTGCATTGGCTACCTTAAGAGTAAAATGTGGATTGCAAAACAAAACAAGTCATTTTTAGATCAGTGTTTTGAGGTCTTTTGGAGTGGAGACATCTTATCATCAAAGAATCTCAGAGTTGGAAGGGATTACAGAGGACAATGTATGCCTAGAAGAGAATTCCTTCTACACTATGCCTGACGGCTGAGCATCCAAACATCTTAAGATCTTCAATTGTATCACATCCTAAGCCAATTATTTCTACTTCAAGATATTTTGAACTCTAACAAAATTTTGGGCTGACATCAAGTCTAACTTTTCCTGTTTGCAGCTTTACCCAACCCCTTTGAGTTCTGCCATCATGGACCAAACAGAACACACCTAATACCTCTTCCACATGACAGTCATTCAAACGCTTGAAGACAGCTGTTATTTGATTTCCTGACAATCTTTGAGCTAATTAAATATTAACTTTTATAAATTATTTTGACAATTGAAGAGAAAATAATTTTGTGGCACTAGTTGAGATAAGGAGACACTAAACTTAGTCTAGCCATAAGAAATATCTTGTTTAGCTACAAAGATTTGCCATTATTTATAAAGGAGTCATTCGGGAGCTAGTTAATATATTAATACCATTACTACCATGACATAGATAAATGATGACAATGAGCTAACCATGTAGGTCTTTAAGGTTTGCAGAGCACTTTGCATATATCATATCATCTGATACTCACAAGAATCTAAAACAGTGGTTCTCAACCTTCTTAATGCTGTGACCCTTTAATACAGTTCCTCATGTTGTGGTGATTCCCCCAACCATAAAATTATTCTCTTTCCAACTTCATAACTGTAACTTTGCTACTGTTATGAATTGTAATGTAAATATCTGATGTGCAAGATATATTTTTATTGTTGCAAATTGAACATAACCCACAGGTTGAGAACCACTGATCTAAAGAATCTCTCTCTGAAGAAAAATTCTCACAGAAAAATACCTAATAAGTGCTCATCCAACATTTGCTTGAAAATATCTAGTGAGGAACAAAAAACCCTTCCCTACCAAACAGCTTATTCCACTTTGAGATAGCCCATTAGAAAACATTCTCCTCGTATTTCTAGTGGTATGGAGACTCAGGAAAGGCATCATGCAGAAGATGGTGCCTAGGTTTCATCTTAAAAGGAAAGCAGGATTTCAAGATAGATGTAATGAAGGAGTACATGCCAGGCTTTGGGGGAATAGTTGATTCAGAGTTAGAGGGGTGAGAGCTGGTGCCATCAAATATGAGCAACAAATAGAAGGCTAATTTGTATGGATCATAGAGTTTTAATCTGAAGGGAGAATGTCCAATGAGACTAGAAAGTCATATTGGATCCAAATTGTATAGATTCACTAAAAAAACTATAGGGAAGAGTATACATTTTATCCTAGAAGCAACAGAAAACCACTAGGAATGGGGGGGGGGGAGTAGGAATACAAGATAGTTAAGTAGAGAGACACATGGTCAGATTTGTTCTTAAGGAAAATTACTTTGGTAGTTATGTATAGGATGGATACCCCAATATGACACCATTGGGCCTGGACATCATATTAATAAATTATAAATGACTAACTGTCATTAGGATCCCTGTTGTGATTGCTTCCTTTTTCTATGTCTAAAGTCAGCAATTATTACTAAGTATTTGACAGTGAATGAAATAATATATTAAAGCAACACCGACTTTGGGAAGGAGTGCTATTAGTTTTGTTGGGGAGACTGGAGGCTATAAGAGGGAATAGGAAAAAGTTACCCCTTAAACATCTATAAAAAAGAGAAGAAATTTAAAGTGTGGAGGGAATTTCTCCCAACTAAAAGTATTGAAGAATATTTCTATTGGAGAAGAGAGTAAATGGTAACGTCCCCACTTTCTGTCTCTCTGTCTCTGTCTCTGTCTTGACATGTGTGTGTAGGTATATATACATACATACAAATATTTAAAGTTCAACTGAATTTCATTTAGTATTTAAGAAAAACATAAACTTATATAACAAGTGTTTTAAATAAATTAGATGTAGACCTGGAAGGGACATTGGATTTCATGCAGTACAACCATTTGTTTTATTTAAAAGATAGATAGGTAAAGCATTTATTTAGGGCTTACTTTGTTCCAGTACTGTGCAAAGCGATGGGGACGTGAATTTTAAAAATAAAAAAGCAAGACCATCCTTGCAAGTAACTTACATTCTAATATGTAAAGACAATACATAAAAGGCAAATGGAAAAAAGTGAAGGGGGAGGTAGAGGATACTCTAGTCTTGGGAATAAGTTTGCTAGTGAAGAGACAGAGAAGTCCAGAGATTGTCTTCAGATTGGAGCAAAGTGAGCATCGCTGGGGCTTATCATGAAATGGTTTTCTGGGATAGGAATTCACCAATCAGGAAAGTACTATTAACACAGTACTTTAAGGTTTGCAACTAATTGTGTATATATTACCTGACTTGATTCTCACAACAATCCTATACTACTTTTATGCCCTCTAAACAAATGAGAAAAATGAAGTTGAGTGATTAAGTGGCATGCTTAGGTTCACACATCTTATAAGAACCTCAGATAGAATCTGAGTACAGGTCTTCCTGATTTCAAAGTGTAGTACTCTGCTCATCACGTCACCTAAATGAGTGGTTTCATCAATGAAGGGTGATGAAGAAATTAAGGTTGAATAGCTAAGTATCTGGTCAAAGGCCAGATAACATCATATGTGAGAAAAGCAGGATTTGATCCAGGAACTCCTTTGACTTAAAATTCTTTCTATTGCACTATGGGGCTTTCTCTTATTCTGTTGTTGCTTTTGTTGTTGTTGCTTTTGTTGTTGTCACATGTTTTCTGACTTGGAAGTAGTTTGGTCTGAATCTGTGGAATTCTCTGTAATCTCAATTGTTATGACATTTGGAAACAGAAATGGAAATGAAAAGCATTATTTTCCACTGACATGTTTCCTAGAATAGACTTATTCTGAACGTCAAGATGGAAACTGGGATGGTACAGTGGACAGAGTGCTAGGCCTAGAGTCAGGAAGACCTGAGTTCAAATATGACCTCAGACACTTACCAGTCATGTGACCCTGGGCAAATCACTTAATCCTGTTTTCCTCAGTTTCCTCATCTATAAAATGAGCTGGAGGAGGAAATGGAGAATCACTCTAGTATCTTTGCCAAGAAAAACCCAAATGGAATCAAGAAGAGTTGAAAGCTGAAAAACAACTGAACTCAAGGTCCAAAAGTATTTGGTTGAACTTGAATTCTGTTGAGATAGAAGACTAAGCAAGACACCTCCCTAATAGCTCTGGCAGCTGGGAAAACCCCAGCAATTTGGAACACAGATTACCCCCCCCCTCCCCGGAAGCAAAGTTTCACAGAGCTAAAAAAAACAAACAACTAATTGACTGGCCAACATGAGGAAAAGGAGTCAAAGTAAGAACAGCAATAAAACTATAGAATCTTTTTTGTGGACAAAAATGATCAAAGCATGGAACGGGAGGAAGACAACACAGTCAGAACTCCCACACCAAATGCTTCCAAGACAATTGAATAATGCCTAGAAGCTATACATCAACTGAAAAAGGACTTTGAAAACCAAATGAGAGA
>JAQQSW010024732.1:0-10033 GCA_028646575.1 Pseudocheirus occidentalis | reverse complement strand
GAACAATATTTTGTTCTCAATTTTGCTGGGTAGGTGATTCTTGGTTTTAATCCCAGCTCCCTTAATCTTTGAAATATCGTATTCCAGGCCCTTTGATCCCTCAGTGTAGAAGCTGCCAGATTCTGAGTTATCCTGATAGTGCTTCCACAGTATTCAAATGGTTTTCCCTTGGAAGCCTGTAATATTTTCTCCTTCAGGTGGTTATTCTGGAACCTGTCGATAACATTTCTAGGAGTTTTCTTTTGGGGATTTTTTGAAGAGGTGATCAATGAATTCTTTAAAGTTCTATTTTGCCCTCTGATTCTAAAACCTCAGGGAAATTTTCTTCGAGGATTTTTTGAAGGGTGCTTTCCCAGTTCTTTTTCTGGTCATGGGTTTCAGGTAGACCAATAATTTTCAAATTGTCTCTCCTGGATCTATTTGCCACATCAGTGACTTTTTCAAGGAGATATTTCACATTGCTTTCTATTTTTCCATTTCTTTGTAACAGTTTAATTGTATCTTGGTTTCTCACAAAGTCATTAGCTTCTACTTGCTCCCCTCTAATTCTGAAGAATTATTCTCTTCAGAATGCTTTTGAGATTCTTTTTCCATCTGGAAAATTCGACTTTTTAAGGCATTCTTCTCCTCATTGGCTTTCTGGGCCTCTTTTGCCATTTGAGATGATCTATTCTTTAAAGTGTTGTTTCCTTCAGTCAGGTTGTTGACTCTCTTTTTGTGATTTTCTTGCATCATTCTCACTTCTCTTCCCAATTTTTTCTCCACTTCTCTTATTTGGTTTTCAAAGTCCTTTTTCCGTTGATGTATAGCTTCTAGGGATTCTTCAATTGTCTTGGAAGTATTTGGTGTGGGAGTTCTGAATTCTGGCCTCTTTTCCTCCCATTCCACGCTTTGACCCTTTTTATCCATAAAAAAGGATTCTAGAGTTTTATTAGTGTTTTTATTTTCCTTCCTCTTCCTCATGTTGGCCAACCAATTAATTGGTTGTTTCTTTTTTTTTTGGTCTGTGAAACTCTGCTTCCAAGGGGGGAAGCTCTGTTCCCAATCACTGGGGTTTTCTCAGCTGCCAGAGCTATTAGGAGCGTGTTTCAAGTCCCCCCAGCTTTGGCTTGCTGAAAGTGTACCCCAGGACCACCACCCAAGACCATGATCTGGATCCAGGCCGCTCAGCACAAGAGCACTTGGCCCTGATCAATCGATTCAGCCCCCCTGCAGAGTCAGCAGGCCAGGGGCTCTGAAGCAGCTTGGTGGGAGTCACCGAGGTTCCAGCTGTTTCCCTCCCCCACTGTTTCCTTGCCCCGGGAGCAGATTGGCCCAACTGCTTTACCAACCCCAAATTAATTTTCAAAGTTTCACTTTCACTAACCGTCCCTGAGGATTTGAAGATTCCCTTAGGCAGGTGCTTTAGATTTTCTTTGAAGTAGAGGCTCGGGAGGCTCACTCCTCCAGGCTGCCCTGGGGCCTAGCATGGCCACCTTTGTGGTTTTGGGCTGTCTGGGTCTCTGTTGTGGTGCGAGCTGCCCCTCTCCCGTCCCGTTCCTCATGCCTTGGCAGATGTGGAGGTGCTGGAGGCTGTAGATCTCTCCTGCAGACTGGCTCCAGTGCCCGCTTGGCTCAGCTCAGCCAGGCTACTTCCCACCGCCCGGGCCTGGCCACGGTCTCAGCTTCAGGCTGTTCCAGCCTCCGTTCCCGGCTTCCACGATGAGCCCCTGCTGCTGAGCTGCCTTCAGCAAGAGATGTGTTCTCAGTATTTTTGTGTGAGACTGAGAGTCCTAGACTTTATGTGGGCTCATAATTTTCTGGGTGTTTAGAGTGGCAGTTTGGGAGCTGCGGGACCTTGCTGCTTCTACCAAAGCAAAACACTTTTGAGGAGGTATAGAGTGAAAAGAGAGATAGAACAGAATGAACAGGGGTGGGGGTGAATTAGTATGAAAACAAATAGTACCTGTGAAAAAAATTTAAGCAACTTTCTCTGATAAAGGCCTCATTTCTTAAATATATAGAGAACTGAGTTAAATTTATAAAAAATAAAAACCATTCCCCAATTGATAAATGATCCAAAGATGTAATCAATTTTCAGATGAAGCAATCAAAACTCCCTATAGCTGTATGAAAGGTTATTCTAACACACTATTAATTGGAGAAATGTGATTAAAGTATTCCTGGAGGGGCGGCTAGGTGGTGCAGTGAATAAAGCACCAGCCCTGGAATCAGGAGGACCTGAGTTCAAATCTGGCCTCAGACACTTAACACAAAAAACTAGCCATGTGACCTTGGGCAAGTCACTTAACCCCAACTGCCCTCCAAAATAAATAAATAAATAAAGTATTCCTGGAGTACTAGCTCATATCTATTACATTCTTTAATAGGACAGAGAAGGTAAATAACAAATCTTAGATAGGATGTGGGAAAAATAAAGACATTAATACACTGTTGGTGGAGTTGTGAACTGATTTAATCATTCTGTAGAACATTTTGGAACTATGCCCAAGGACCATAAAACCAAGTATACCTTTTGACCTGGCAATACCACTGCTTGGTCTATAGTCCGAAAGAGATTTTTTAAATAGGAAAGGTACCTATACATACAAAAATATTTATAGTCCTGATTTTCAGCATTTATTCATTTCTGATGTGTCAATACTCACTACTGACAATTTAAGAATCAACTTAAACTTACCGATTCCAGCACCATCTTATTTTGGTGTCACACTGTTCAGTACTGTTGACTTATTCATCATTCTACAACTCTCACACACTTTTTCCCACAATTTGTCTAAGCATACATCTTTCATTTTTTGCTTTTGAAGTTGATATTTTTAAACAAGTATAAGACTCCATTAAATTTGATCTTCTTAGATTGTCTCTCATTTTAACCTGTTGACATCTTTTTGGATCCTGACTCTGTCATCCAACACATTGCCATCTCTCCCAGGTTTCTGTCATGTATAAATTAGATAAAAGTACCATCTGTGTCTGATCTTGAAAGAACAGAAATATCTCAATAAGCGAAGAAGGACCTGGAATCCAGTCAAGGTATTTCCAGGGTATTTCTGAGCAAATGCATGAAAATGGAAGAAGACAATAACATTTTAAAAATTGATTAGTGATCGAACTTGACTGGAATGAGGAAAGGCATATAAACTAATATAGTATTGCTAGATTTAATTGACATGCCTTCTTGTAAGATAATTCATTCCAAAACTTTTTAACTAGTCTGGAAGATGAAAATTCAAACATAGACCTTTACTAGCTATTTAAATTTTTTTAAAAAATTAAATCAGACATCTCTTTACTCACTTTTTAAAGAGGTCTATTCACCTCACTGAAAGTGAGCACTTGAAAAGGCCTTAGTTTAAAAGGGCTAGGGTCTCTCACTGCATTCTGCATCATTTCCAGTTGTCCTTATTGATATCTGCTCACTGGACCCAGATGACTCTGGAAGAGAAAATGAGGCTGGTGACTTTGTACAACTCTCCATCACTCAAATTTAAGTCAATTGCTCATAAGTAGCCAGTATAAGTAGCATTAGCAAGAAGGAATTGCGAATGGGAACATAAAAGTCACATGCAAACTAACCCAAAAATCAAAGTAGAATAATTTATAAATTATATCATATATCCACCAAAAATCATGTGCTAATAGTGTGTTGAATCCGAGGAAGCCATTGAGCTTTTACTGTCAGGAAACCTTATGATATTTAAGTCTCAGGAAAGTTCCAGACATCTGAAATAAGACCAACAAAACACCAAATGGTGCTAACTCTGAGACAGCATGGATGTATTAACTTTAAAGTTTTACCTACAATTTTGAGATGATTTTGATATGTTAATTAACTAACTCCAAGGTCACAGAGTCTGTTCCCTCATAAAAATGAGACTTTAAATTCCTTGATCAACTAACTACTTTCCCTTTTCCTTATGGTCCATGCTACTCAAGTGTGCCCAACTCCAATCTGTGGTTATCTAAGAGACTCATCCCTTCCTTATCCTCTTCCTCACACTGTCTGCCATCCTTTACTACCCATTGACCATCCCCTTACTGTCTGCCTATGTACCCCTTTCCACAGTCTGTCTCTGAACCTTCTACTTTGTTTGCCCTGACTCCCTGTGTGCCTTATTAAAGTATGATTGCAACCTTCCTCCCAGCTGTCACTGTGGTCTTTCCTAGCTAATATCTAAAGAACTGGGCATGGCCACCCCATTTCATGATTTCATAAATTAATTATCAATTCATTTGCTCTGTGAGGGAAATAATAACCTCATTGGATGGAGAGAAAACCAAAATGCTGATATTATTTACATACATTAAAATGCAGATTAAGTAAGACAACATGGGACTTGGATTCAGTCTTTTCTCTTAACTCTGGCTTTCCTTGTTTACTTGCTCTTTATCCACATATCCCAAACACATAAATAGTTCTCAGCTAGTTTGCAAAAGGTTTGGTATGTAGTCTTCCAAGGGAACTGAATTCTCTTACAAGGCTTCCTTCCTAGTATGCCTATGTACTTTTGAGATATCTAATTGGCCCCTCTACCCTAGACTAGACTAACCAATATATACATAGGGACATATGCAAATATGTTTCTAGTTTGCAATGGTAATTAGTTTCTTTGGGCTTAAGTATTTGATCATTTAGGAATTCAGGAGGTAATAAAGATGCTTGACTTTTATTTGGGCTATTAACCATTTTAAGAACCATGATCTCATTTGATATTTAGGAGCATCTATTGAATTAGGTCTGCTATGTATACCATTAGCCACATTTATAGATGAGAAAATTGAGGCTCATGCAAACTATATAATTTGTCCACTGACATCCAAAGGGTGTGCAAACAAAAAAGACTCAAAATTGGACCAAATTGCTATGCTACAATTTAAAATCTAGGATTCAGAGAACTATGACTGACTCACTAATGTAAACCCTTGTGTTAAGGCCCAATATGAATATTAAAAATATATGTGTAATGTTTTCACAGACCTCTTATAAATAAAGAATGAGGGAAGAGCAAGTTTGCTGAGACTGAAACCTTTATGATTCTGGAAGGTTGTAAGAGCTAGAAAGAATTAAATTTTTAAAAAACTTCAATTTCATTTATGTTTGTCAAAAATAAAATAAAAACAACCCACTGCCTTAGTTGAAAAGTACTAATGAGCGAGGAACAAAAGTTGGCGTTAACATCAAACACAGTGATTCTGACAAAGCAGTATTTTGATGCTTTAGATATAAATGAAAGAAGAACAGATGGCATACATTGCCCTGGAAATACAAATGAGCTGAAACACCAAAGAGAAAAATATTAATTAAAGTGACTTTGAGATGTAAATTCAGGCCCACAACTTTTGCAGCAGTGGATAGAGGAATGCAATGAAAACAACAAAGAGTCTACCAGGAGTCACATGTTCTTTAATACCCACATTTGCCCAACATCTCAGAAATACTGGGAATGTGAGTTATGTTCTTTGAGACAGTGCACAACAATGTGGTGGAAATAATTTTGAATTCAGAGTCACAGGACCTGGCATCAAATTTCTGCCCTGACAAATTACTCAGTATGTGAGCCTAAGTAACTAGTTTTCCCTCTCTGGACCTGTAATGCCAAGCAAAGGCAACTTCCAAGGTTCGGACTACCAGCGTAGCAAACCACATTCATTCAGCAAACATTCACAGGACAAAGAACGTCAAAATACACAAGTTCTCAATTCAATCCAGGTACTACTCCATCCCTAGATAGTACATTCATTTAGTCAGTCAAAGTCTCTTCTCAAAGGGAGAACAGTTTATTCCACCCCTAGACAGTACATTCATTTAGTTAGTGAAAGTCTCTTCTCAAATGGAGATCAGTTTCCAATCATAAACAAAGTACATTCATTTGGTCAATCACAGAGCACAAAAAGGTCAAGGGTTTCCCACCCCTGGACTCAAAATAAATACAATACTATCCATTACCACCAAGCACTTTCTGAAAAGGGATCAGGAGAGCACAAAAGGTCATCCACCCGTAAGCCATAACATGGTCAAGATAACATCTCAGCATTGAAAACCCAAGGAAAGGCCCTTCTTCCATCTTCATTTGAGGCAAGCCCTAAGCAATCTAAGTTCATGGGGAAACAAGGCTCAACAGAGCCATAGCCAGTGTCCTCATCAAGTCATACTCTGCCTGTAGAACAATCTCAGAAACCCTGAAAGTATCAGCAATTTTCCCTTCCAGAATTTCTGTGAACATACAACAAGAAAATCCTTCTTCAGGGCTTCTGCACCAATAGCCATGTTCCAGGACCTCTACAACAGCAGCACTGTCCACCATCAGGTGAATCTGGAAGAACAACATCAAAACAGACAGACAAAATCCCAGCATCACAGCCATGCCTCCTCAGTTCTTGGCAGCTTCGGGTGGCAGTCTTCAAAAGTCCTGGGTAGCTCCAATGGTCTCTCAGCAATCTCTCCCTGAGCAACTCAGGCTCCACAATACTGGGTACTGTTCTTCCCGAAGTCCTTCTGGCCTTCTCTGGGCTTGAGCCTTTTTTTCAATTCATAGCTCCTCCCAGGTCAGCCCTCTCTCTTCACATCAACAAGTCCATCCCACAAATGGGATTCACAAGCTCTGGGTCTTAACACTCAACCCAAAAGCCAAGTCAATTCAGGGGCATCTCCAAATTCCATTACCATTACAGGACCTCAGTTTCTTCCTCAGTAAAAATGAACATGGACTCTAGTTCATTCTCAAAAGTCCCTTTCAGATCTAAACCTATGATTACATGAACCTACAATAGGTAAATGGTCAACAACAATCCTAATCCACAGAAATGCTTTTACTTTCAGATCTGAAGGAGTTCACTTTGGATCCTCTTTTGTTCACCAACAATTCTCCCATTTCCTTTATCACTCTATCCCTAGTGCAATGGACAGACTTGAGAGTTTGGGATGAAATATTCTTCTAGACCCCATTACCATCCTAACCCTTAAGACTTTCCATAACTCAGGGCTTATTTCCAGTTGTAACTCCTTGAAACCTGACTATTCTTGTTCACAGTGAACCTTGTGTCTTTAATGGCATCTTTTAGAAGGTAGGTTTGGTGCCACAGTAGAAAGAGCACTGGACCTCTGGTCAAGAAGACTGTTTCCTGAGTTCAGGCACTTCCTAGTTGTGTGACCCTAGGAGAGTCACTCAACCTTGTTTGCTTCCATTTTGTCATCTGTAAAATGAGCTGCAGAAGGAAATGGCAAAACGTTCCAGTATCCTTGCCAAGAAAACCCCAAATGGGGTCTTGAAGAATTGGACACGACTGAAATGAATCAACAGCAATAGCAGAAGGTAGGCGTAGCAGTGAATAAAGCACTGGGTTTGGTATCAGGAAGATGTGATTTTAAGTATGACTTCAGATACTAACTGTGTGACCCTAAGCAAGTTACTTAACCCCTGCCTTCCTCAGTTTCCTCACTTGTAAGATGGTGATAATGATAGCACCTACCTTGCAAGATTATTTTAAGGATCAAATGAGCTAATATTTATAAAACACTTCACACAGTGCCCACCATCATATAAATAATTATTCCTTCCTTGTTATTAGATGCTATTACAACCAAATTAGCACTTGATAAGAGTCACAGAATTTCTTTTCCACATTTTTCTGAAAAGGGTTGAGAAAGGAAAAATGCCTGAGGAGCTCACTTGAGTAGTCACCAACCAAGAAAATAGATATGATGATTGTCTGATTGGCATGCCAGAGGTTTGGGGAAGGAAAGGCAACCTATTTCAAAGAACCTATAACTACTAAGCTCAGAATGGCTGTTTATGTGGAAATATAATGATGAATGTATTGGGTGAGCCAGTCAGAGGTACATCCTCCTATTTCCCAGGACAATGCCATAAACTAATGTTACTTGATGGCTATGAAGCTGATTATATACTATCTTATATTATTCCTATTCTTTCTTGTGTTTTAGTCTTTTAATCTTCCCCAATAGATAATAATCTTATTGAGAAAGGAAGTCAGGTAACATAATACATCTGCTACAGCACTTGTACAAGGGAACAGGGAGTTGCATGCACAATAAATACTCAGGAAATGCTTCATCCATTGGCCTTGAAGGTCCCTCCTAGTTTTAAATCTATGATCTTATGATTGAAAATAACTTGTTTAACTGTTTTCTAAGCATAGAATTCTAGCTCTATCTATCTTGGCCCCCATTCTTGACCATCTGCTACCCCCCCTTTTTTAAAAATTCTTTATCGTCTCATGGCAGTGCCTACTTAAGAGGTCAAGCAGCAGGAAGTGAAAAATCTGTATCTGAGACATGGCAGTCTACTATTTCTAGAAGATTATGAGTATAAACAGTAAAAAGCCTCCAATATTACAGGGCATTGATGTCTTAAAGTAATCTTTTGATTCTCTCTCACTAGTCACAACTCAACTGCCAGAAAATGAGACAGTATATTTTGAAAAGAGAAGCCAAAGCATTTGAGTAGCTCTGGATGTAACCAGTCTCTGATGAGTTGTCTGGGATGGAAAAAAAGGATGAAAGTTGCTCTTCTGAGCCTTGAAAGTACAAGGACAGCCCAAATCCCTGCAAATGCCCATCAAGAGAAGACACCCAGCTCCAAGAAATGTTCCCAAGAAAAAGAATAACTATTGGCAGACCAAGAAAGAATACGCTAATGGAGACAGTAGGATTGAAAATCATGCCATGGTTAGCAAGTCTCTGGCTAGGCCCCAGTTCCTGGTTTTAGTAAATTTGATGAAGTACTGATGCAAGTGACTTCTCAGTCAGTAAGAAAACAGAGAGAACTGTTTTTTATAGTTTGGGAACCACTGATTTTCTAGAGTTGTTCTTTCTAGTCTGTCCCCTTGTTACTAGTACCACAGTTTAATTTCTGTTTCAAAAAGTATTTTATTAAGTACCAATTAAGTGCCAGGTACTAAATATTTAAAAACCAACATGAATATATTTCCTGCCTTGAAAAAGTTTGTGCTCTAATGGACTATACTGGAGGGTCTGTGTGTCGACCAATTTTTTTCCTTCATTTTTCTAGGGTATGGGAAAAAAACTGGAAAATATTGCACATAGCCTGGTTGACATCTCAGATTCTATATACACCAATTCAAGATGGGAGGTGGGGAGTTGGAGGAGCCAGAAGGATGGTGAAGGTTAAAATTTATGCTGAAATAGGAACCAGTAGAAGTTCTATGCAATTATGATTATGAGTATTTTTTTTGGTGTAGGCCTGGAAACTTCTGCTATTAATGCAGATCAGCAATTGTCCTAAAACTTATAGTGCTAGAGTATAATAGAGGTAATAGAACCAGAGTTGGGACATGAACTCAAGTCATCTAGACTCCAGACAAGCTTTTTACACACTGTGCTTTGTTCTCTCTTCTTGCAAGATATTATTATTATCTAATCCAAGGTCTCATTTTTTAAAATTTTTTTAAAATATATTTTTAATTTGTTTTCTTGTTTACATCATTTATTTTCATGACACTTTTGAATTACAAATTTTCTCCCCATCTTGTCCCTGCCCCAACCCTAAAACAGCAATCCCACTGTAAAGCCCCTTCCCTGCTCTGCTCTCTTACTTTCTGGTAGGGCAAGGAGGGTCTCCCTATCCCATTCCCTGTATATCTTGATTCCTAGCTGCAGGTATTGCAAAGCTTTAAATTCTAGATTCTTTTGGTTCCTCCCTTATCACCCACCCCCACTGGAAGGACAATACATTCAATACAGGCTGTGAATGTGTGATTATACAGGACATCTTCATAGTGGAGATATTGTGACAGTGATCATCTGTCTCTCTTTCCTATCCCTCCCTGCCTTGTTCTGTTCTCTACCCTGTCCCTGTCCCTTTACTGAAGTATGTGCTTCCAGCATCCCTCCCCCAGACCCTGCCCTCCCCTCCATCATACCCCCTCTCATCCCCATGCCCCCTACTCTCCTGTGTGGCATGATACCCAGTTTAGAGTTTATGACATTTCTTCACTAAGCCAAATTCAATGAGAGTAATTGAAAGTAAAGTTGTAACAGTTATCCCTT
>JAQQSW010024731.1:0-10033 GCA_028646575.1 Pseudocheirus occidentalis | reverse complement strand
TATATATATATATATATATATATATATATATATATTTAAAACTTTATAACAGAGATGCATAGCCAAGTGAAATAAATTCATAAAATGGCCATTTCTAAAAATAAATGTCTTTACTTCCCCCTTTAAAAACCTTAGGACAGAGCTAGTTTGCTCCCAGGACTTCTACTTTCTTATTTAACTCCCTTAATACCCTTTGAAGACATTAAAGTTCTGCAGAACACTTATTTCTTCTCTTCCTAATATCCTGTTAACAATAAGTCGTCATACAGTTCCTTCTAATTGTTCAAATAAAGTTACTTTTCCATGTTTCTCTTGACTCTTGTGTTTCCATTTGGAAATTCCTATTCAGGTCTGATATTTTCATGAGAAATTCTGTTCCATTAAAGATTTGGTTTTTTCCTCTGTAGGATTATAATCAGATTTGCAAGGCAAGAAATTCATCCTAAATCTCTGTCTTTTGCTTTTTGAAATACTGTATTCTATAATCTCCTCTCATCCTAGTATAAGTTGTCAGGTCTTGTGAGATCCTGACCATGGTACTTGAACTGTTTCTTTCTAGATGCTTACAGTATTTTTTTCTTTGATATGGGCACTCTGAATTTTAGCTATAATATTCCTGGAAAAAGTTTTTATTTGGGGATTCCTTTCATGAAGTGATTGGTAGATTCTTTTTATCTTTACTTTGTCCACCATTTCTAATAAATATAGGCAATTTTCATCTATGATTTCTTGAAATACGGTGTTCAGATTTTTTAAAAAATTCATAGTTTTTAGGGATTCCAATGAGTCTTACATTATCTCTCCTTGATTTGTCTTCCAGATCAGTTGTTTTTTATATATCTTAAATTTTCTTTTTTTAGTCTTTTGATTTTATTCTAATACTTTTTCTGTTCATGGAGTCAATGATTTCTAATTTGTTCTATTCTGCTTTTCAGGGAGTGCATTTCTTGGGTAAAGTTTACTTTTTTCTCTTCTAATCTATTTTATTCTCTTTTCAATTCTTTACTCAAGAGCATTATTTAAATTTTTATCTCTTGCTTCATTTCTTCTAAGTACTCATGTAGTCCTTATGGGAAATCCATGTTTTCCTTTATTTCTCTGCTCGATGTTGTTATGAAATTATAATCTTTTTCGAGGGGAGAGGCATCTTTAAATTTGCGATGATTCTTATACTTGTGAGTGTTTTCTTCAAGTTTTTTATATTTCCTCATTTAGTGCCTGACATGAGGCTTTGTGCTAAGTCCAGTTTCTGCACCCTGCAATGTTTTTGAGTGGGATGTTCAGCCTTGCTTCATCCTACTATGGGCCTCCTGATTCCTTTATTGGGTTTAGGAGTTAGGCCCTCCTAGATATTAGAAGTTAAGATGTCTAACTCTTTATAGCCCTCTCTGACCTTTCAGAACAAGGTACTAGGGACCTTAGAGTAGGTCTGGGGTTTCTTGGTCTGAACACTAATGCATCACATGATGGTCTCTACTGCTCCCCACTAGCAACACCTTATACCTCCAAAGGTCTCCACTCTGGGATTTTCCTATCACCCTGAGGCTTTCTCAGAGAAATCCCATATTCTTTCTGCCTTAAGACACAGTACCATGCAGGCTACCGTTGTCCTTGTTCTATCTTTAGTCATGCTGAGAAGCCCCATTTCTATTATTCTTGGATTTATAGATAACCTCTTCTGAAGTTCTTGGATAGAAGGAGTAGTTTCTTTGGAATTCTTAATCATTTTCCATCTAGTATGAACTTCAGTGTTTTTCTGAAGTAAGTATATAGAAGTTGGGAAGTCTGTCTCTTATTTAGACAGCCATTTTGGCCAGTAGTATCCTATGAACAGAAATCAATGGTAAGAAAACATCCCCTATCAGATGTGTTAACAAGAAAGCTACTGGATTTCAGAGTAAGATGAACTTAAAAGTTGGGAAAGCAGAAGTTTAGAAATTTATTGTACTATTGAAGGAAGAGAACCATGGATAAGAGAGAGACATCAAGATATGTTAGAATAAAACATAGGGGTGGAAACCAATGTACTTGAATTCTAGTTTTGGCCCTATCTGTGATTATGTGTGTGATGATGAGCAAAATACTCTTTTCAATAGGTCTCAGTTTTCCCCTCTGTAAAATAAGTGGATTAGGCTATGTAATTTCTAAGGTCCTTTCTATTTTCCAAAATTCTATATAATTTTATATGGTTTAATAGAGTAAAATAATGCATACTGAAGCAAGGCAAAAGTGAATTACACTTTTTAAGCATAAAAGATTTTTCTAACATTTTTCTTTTTTTTAAAGAGACAAATTTTTATTATGGACTTAACTGTCAATGCTTTTCTATAATTTTGTTTAAAGCACTTAATTGGTCCTTTTGTATATAAAACAGAAAACTTACTTGATGGAAAAAGTGACAATCTCAAGCTTTCTGAAAGCCCCAATGGGTCAGACACTCCCAGATCAAGAGGAACACTGTACAGACAGAGAACGAAATAAACACAGAAGTCCCCTGAGAGAAGTAATGCGGTTAAAAAACAGCCTATGGGCTTAAGCAGCTGTATGATCACCCGCTAACAGTGCTCACTTTAAGAGTATGGCACAAAACAAGAAATCTAAAACAACTACATTCCCTTCTCCATGCTCATCAACAGCGAGTAATGAAGGCTGCCCTCCAGGGAAAATTAGAATGAGATTTGGGGAATGGCACCGAGCACACAATAAAAGAACAGGAAACATGCTGAAGAAATGCAGGGTTTGTTACCAAAGGAGCATGAAAATCCAAAGTGGGAGAGGATCATTTCTTCAAGGACTATTTTCTTTTGCTGAAGACAATATTGGGGGTGGGGTGGGGGAGGATCAACCCTAAGGATTAATATGATCAGAAACCACAGAAAAATCCAGATGATGAATGATGAAGAGAAAGAAGAACTCTGCATCTTCACAAACTGACTCTTGGGCAGGACCATTAACAGAACCTACTCAGAAGTCTGAAAGTGTGATCTTAAAATGTATCCATTAATTTTTCTGCTAAACTTCTCAAGGAAAAATAAATCAACAGTTTCTCACTGTCCACAGATTGAGTGGTAATGCCAGAAAAAAATATGATGTTCTGGGGATGGAAAAACTGGACTTTAATTATTGTTGGTACAATGTGTTGAATACAGAAAATTTAATATGATGCTAAGTGGTATTTCAACCTATGAAGAGTTACAATTTTAAATTTTCAACACAATGGGATGACTGGAATTGTCAAGGGGAAAAACAACAACTCCTCATTCCCTAAAATCATTCTTTAAGGACTAATTCACCAAAGGCAGAACACCATTACAAACAGAAGTCTGTCTTCCCAAAAGTTGTGACACAGTGGTATATAAGCAAAACACAGATGTTATTACTGAACTTAACCTTCAACATTTTAGCTCATTATCCTAAATTAAATTGTTTCACTGATTTCCATGGTACCAAATTTACTAAAAGAAGATAACAAATGATGTTACATCAGCAAGAATGTTAGTCTTTGAAATTTCTACAATCTAATTATTAGGCAAGAGATTCAAACCTATAAACCTAGAAGAATAAATATTAAAGATGGACATTTATGTGAGCCAATGCATCCAGGACAAATCCCCCCCCGAAAATTTTAGATTATTCCCAATAATGCCTAAATATAAAAGGACATGAGATTCATACTATCAATTGGAAGACAACTTAAGGATTGCATGATATCAAAAACCACCCAAAATAGCTTAGTGAGCAAATACAAAGATCTCATCAATTTGAAGTGTCAGGAACCTGGGAAAAAAAGGCTTTGAATTATTAACTAGATTCTTTTCCAATATTCTGATTTTAAAAGGGGTACTCAGTTGGATGGGGAATAGCAGCTGATTCAAATGATATACTGCCCTGAATAAACTAGTATTTAGCTTAGTGACATTTTTTTTTGAAATTTCAGATCAATCCTTATATTTTCTTCTATGTAAGATGAACAGGCCTTGTGGTTCTCAAGAGTTAGACTTCAGTAATAATTGTAATTCTTCCTGTATAATAGTGGCATCAACATAGTTAAGAAGATATGGCAAATAATCACTCAATGATCATTTACTAAATACTTACTATATGCTAGGCCCTATGCTATGAGCTAAGCATACAAAAACAAATAATGAAACAATCCTAACTCTCAAAGAATTTATATTCTAATGAAAGAAGATTCAGACTATCAATTGGGAAACATCTATATGGCCCCATGATACCAAAGGCCATCTAACATAGCTTAGTAAACAAATACAAACATCTCATTAATTTGAAATGCCAGTATCATGACACATTGAAAGGTGGACTGACAAGAGTGATGTGATTATACATGTATACCAAGAACACCAATGTAGAACCAGCAAACAGGATAAACAGAGGACATCACTGGAGACAGGAAGACCTTCAAGGACACTGCCAGCCACAGTCTAAGTGGAAAAGGTGAGGATCTGAACACGTGTGATAGCTAGGTAAAGAACACATAAATGCAAGAGGAGAACTAACAGGCCTTGGTGACTGATTAGGTATAAAAGGGAAGAAAGAATCAAAAATAAGTCAGTCATTCAAAAAGCATCTATTAATCACTTATTATGTGCCAGGCACCATGTTAAGTGTTGTGGACACAAAGAAAGGTAAGAACAACAACTCCCTGTCCTCAAGGAGTTTACATTCTAATGGTGGGCTGGGAGACAATCTGTAAATAAACAGGTATATATGGTATATTGAGGAATAGATGAAAGAAATTTTAGAGGGGATGATTCTAGCAGCTGGGGAACATGTAAAGACCTCTTGCAATTCATGGGTTTTGAACTGATTCTTGAAGGAAGATAGGGGGTCTAAGGGCAGTTAGGTGGATAGAGCACTAGGTCTAGAGTCAGGAAGACTCATCTTCCTACGTTCCAATCTGGCCTCAGACACTTTCCAGCTTTGTGAACCTAAACAAGTCACTTAATCCTGTTTGTCTCAGTTTCCCCATCTATAAAATTTTGTCAAGAAAACCCCAAATGGGGTCACAAAGAGTTGGACACAACTGAAAAATGACTGAACAACAATGAAGGGATTCTAAAAGACCGGGGTGAGGAGTGAGAGCATTCTAGGCATGGAAGACAGCCAACACAAGACACAGAGGGGAAGATGGAGCATTGTGTGAGAGAAAGAGCAAGCCGGCCAGTGGAGCTGGATTATATAATATATGAAAGGGAATAAAACGTAAACAAAACAAAAACCTGGAAGGATCCATGCTATGAAGAGCCTTAAATGCTGAATAAAAGAACTTTTTTGACTGAATGGATGGACAGTAACACGGTCAGACCTGCATTTCAGGATACTTACTTTGGCAGATAAATGAGTGGAAGATGGACCTGAGTAGGAAAGGCCTGAGAGAAGGAAAGTGCCATAGCAATATTGCAGTCTATAGCAATGGTCCGGGCTAGAAGCAATAAAGACCTAAACTACATTGTGAGTAGAGGGAGAGAAGGAAGGTATATGAAAGATCTTGTGGAGAAAGGAATGAGATCTGGGAACTGATTGGATACATAAGGTAAATAAGAGTGGGGGGACAAGGAAGACAACCAGGGCAGAAACCTGAATGCCTGGAAGAATTGTGGGACTCCTTACAATAATAGGGAAGTTTAGAAAGGAGAAGGATTTAGAAAGGAAGATGATGAATTTGTTTTGAATACGTTGAGTTTGAGCTTCCTCTAAATCAAGTTTGAAATGTATAGTTGGCAGTATGGGACTAGAGCTCAGAAAGTGTGTGTGTGTGTGTGTGTGTGTGTGTGTGTGTGTGTGTGTGTGTGTGCACGTGCACGATAGCTGAGACAATGGCCTAGGATAGAGACTTGAAGGACAACCACACTTAGTGGGTATGACACGGATGAAGATGTAGCAAAGAATACTGAGAAGGAACAGTCAGACATGTACAATGAAAACCAGGAGTGAGTAGTGTCACAAAAACCCAGAAGAGAGAAAGCACTAAGGAAGAAAAAATGGTCAACAGGGGCAGCTAAGTGGCACAGTGAATAGAGCACCCATCCTGGAGTCAGGAGGACCTGAGTTCAAATCCTACCTCAGATACATAACACTTACTAGCAGTATGACCTTGTGCAGTCACTTAACCCCAACTGCCCTGCCTTCCCCCCTCAAAAAAAAAAAAACAAAACAATGAATGGTCAACAGTGGTGAATTCCACAGAGAGTGAAGCCTGAGGAAAGGCCATTCAATATAGCAGCTGAGAGATTATTTATAACTTTGGAGTGAAGTTTCCTTTGAATGGTGAGATCAGAAGTCAAATCACAGAGGGTTTAAAAGAAATTGAGACAAAAGGAAATTGGAGGCACCAAGTGTAGATGAATTTCTCAATAAATTTAGCCACAAGAGAGAGGAGAGACATAGGGCAATGGTCAGCAGGAACGATCAAGTTAGGGTATTTTAAAGAAGTTGCAGGGAGCAAGGAAAAAGCAAGTAGAAATGGAGAAGTTGAATATTAGAGAGATAATAGGGATAGTACTAGAGGCTATCTGCTAGAAAAGACAGGAAGGAATGAAAGCAAGGGCACATGGGGCGGGAGAGTGGTGTGACCTTGGGAACAAGGGCTACCTATTCATCATATATTGGAGTAAAGAAGGAAATCACTGAGTGGTGATATAATGGGGATGTGAGATGAAGAAAAAGGTAAAAGGAGAGAAAGGAAACTATTGGTGAATTGCCTCAATTTTTTTCTTTAGTGGAGGCAAAATCCTCATAAGTTTAGTGTTACAAGCAAGAGTAACTAGAAAAGGGGTGGGGAACCAGTGACCTTGAGGTCATATGTGGCCTTCTAGGTCCTTAGATGAGGCCTTTTGACTGAGTCCAAGTTTTGCAGAACAAATTCTTTTAGTAAGGGGATTTGTTCTATGAAGTTTGGATTCAGTCAAAGGGCTGCACCCAAGAACCTAGAGAGTCACATATGGCCTTGAGGCCCTAGGTTCCCCATCTCTGGACTAGAAGAATTACGGTGACATTAGCAAAAAATAAAGAGCAGGATTCAGAAAAAAAATAAGCTTAAAACTAGAAATACATATTAACTTATACAAATAACAATTGTGGCAACAGAATAGAGAAAAATGCATAGTAGAGTAAAAAGAGAAAGGTATATGGAAACAATGCTTTTTTTGTCACTAACTTGTTAAAGATATACTATTTCTAAGAAATAAACTAAACAATAGAAGTTGGTGATTTTACCCAAAATATCATGCTTCTTAAATTAGTTTATGTGTTTAAATGATTGTTCAGTTCATAATGAAAACTCAGAATTAAAAATGTTTCATTCAGCAAACTTTTATAATTATCTACTATGAACAGTAAAATGTGCCAGGGATTCAAAGATGAAAATGGAGAGTCTGCCATCGAGAAGCTTACAGTCCAGTAATGGGAAAGGCATGTATACAAACAAAATAAATTAGAATGTGATCAGTACATATGTAAGATCTAAAGGAGAAGAATGAGACAAAGTGGGAAGGCAGTGATCACTATTGCAATAAGGAAAGAAATTCATTCCAGTCACAAGTAAAATTATCTGCAAATATATATAAAAATGAAATAGACTGGGGAAGAACCAATAGTCCAGTGTTGGTGGGAAAGAGAAGACAGAATATTTGAAGAGTAACCAACAAATTAAGCTGAAAGACCAGAACTGAATAGAAAATTTTACTTTCAAATACAAGACTCAAGAGAACCGTATAAAGGTAAACAGGAAAGAGAAATCATAAGGGATTCAATAAGGTTAAACTGTTTACATTCCTACATGGGAAGGTGGTACTTGTAATTCCTAAGAACTTTCTCATTATTAGGGCAGGTAGAAGGAGTATACAAGGGCAAGGAGGTGAATTGACTATGATAGGAAATGATAGGATATTCTCTTAAAAAAAACCTGGAAAGACTTGCAAGAACTGATGCAAAGTGAAGTAAACAGAACCAGGAAAACATTGCACACAATAATAAAACTACTGTATGATTAACTACAAATGACTTAGATATTCTCAGCAATATAATGATCAAATCAATTTTGAAGCTCTTATAATAAAAAAATGCTCTCAATCTCCAAAGAACTGATGTAGTCTGAATACAGATCAAAGCATACTTTTTTTTTTTACTTTCTTTATTTTCCTTGAAGGTTTTTTTGATCTGTTTTTTTTTCTTTCACAACATGACTACTATGGAAATGCATTTTGCATGACTATACATGTATAGTCTATATCAAATTACTTGTCTTTTCAATGAAGGGGGATAGAAAGGATGGAGGGAGAGAATTTTGAACTCATAATTTAAAAAAAACAAATGCTAAAAATGTAATTGTGTAAATTAAATTGTATAAACGTAATTTGTAAAACATGCAACTGGAGAAAAGTAAAATCTTAAATAAATATATGTCTTTTTAAAGTTAAACTGGAGCCAGATTAGGGGGACAGCAAGGTGGTACAGTCAATAGAGTACAGGAAGATATCTTCCTGAGTTCAGATCTGGCCTCTCACACCTAATAGCTATGTGACCCTGGGCAAGTCACTTCATCCTGTCTGCCTCAGTGTCCTCATCTGCAAAATAAGCTGGAGAAGGAAATGGTAAAGCACTCCAGAATCTCTGCCAAAAAAACCTCAAATGAGACCACAGAGTCAGACAAAGCTGAAATGACTGAACAAGAACAACAGAGTAGGGAGAATAGAAGAGGGGACTTTGAAAGTGAGGATGAGGAGTTTCAAATTATTCTTGATAATTTGAGAATGAGAAATGAGAAGCCACTGACAATCTTTATCCAGTAGAGTGTTGTCAATTAAGGAAGTGAAGAAAAAAGGGGGGAAGAGAGAAAGGAAGGGAGGAAAGATGGAAACATTAATCAAATACCAGGGGCTGTGCCAAGCACTTTACAAATATCTCATTTAATGATCACAACAATCCTGAGTTGTATGTTCTATTATAACCCCCATTTCACAATTGGGGAAACTGAGGCAAAAAGAGGTTAAATGACTTACCAAGGGTCACATAGCTAGTAGGTGTCTGAAGACAAATTTGAACTCATGTTCTTGACTCCAGGTACAGGGCTTTCTGGGCTATGTTGCCATCCAGCTGTCAAGGACAAGAAAATCACTTTGATAACAAACATAAGAAAGGGAAAATACAAAGAAACCAGTTAGGAGGCTATTGCAATATTTATAATATACAACAGACAGAAGGATTGAGCAGGATGAGTGGCAGCCAGGTGAAGGGGACAGCTATGAGAGATATAACAAAGGACAGGGTTGGTAACTGACTGTAGCTCATTTTTTTAGTTTTTGAATTTTAAGTAGGTCATCAAGGTGAAGATATCCTTCCAACAATCTAAAATGTTTTTGTGAAACTCAGAACAAAAGTCAAGGCTGAAGAGTAGAGACAGAAGTGATCTGCACAAAGTTGACAAATGAATTACAAATATGGATTTCCCAGTCTTAAGGAATTAGAATGCTTTCCCCTGAGGGTACAACCATGAGCAATGGGCAGAAATTAAAAGGAGCAAATTGAGGTTCTATACTTCATTGGAGATTTTTGAAGCAGAGGCTGGATGGTAACTTATTGGGTATGTAAAAGTTTATCAGGGATAAATTGACTTAGAGGGCCATTGAGGTCTTTTCATAATCCAAGATTCTAAGATTCTGTGATACTTCCTAGTCCCTTAACTTTTGTGGCATTACAGTTTCCTAATTCTCCCCTTCCTTCCCCCATTTCTTCAAATGTTTCTTCTCTGGCTTCGTTTCCACATCTTGACCCTATAATTGAGATATCCTCCAAATCTCTAGTTCTTAGGCCTTCATTTCTCTTCTCTCTCTCTCTCTCTCTCTCTCTTTCTCTCTTTCTCTCTTTCTCTCTCTCTCTCTCTCTCTGTCTCTGTCTCTCTCTCTCTGTCTCTGTCTCTCTCTGTCTCTCTGTCTCTGTCTCTCTGCCTCTCTGTCTCTCTCTCTGTCTGTCTCTGTCTCTGTCTCTGTCTCTCTCTGTCTCTCTCTGTCTCTCT
>JAQQSW010024730.1:0-10033 GCA_028646575.1 Pseudocheirus occidentalis | reverse complement strand
TTTACTTTTAGTTTACAATATTCAGTTCCACAGTCCCTTGAGTTTCAGATTTTCTCCCACTCCCTCTCCCCTCCCCCATCATGGCGGCATGCACTCAGATATAGGATCTACAAGTATCTTCCCATTAATCATTAGTCAGGTTGTAAAGAAGGATTGTAACTGATGGAATGATCAGTGGGAAAGAGGAAACAAAACAAAACAAGAAAAAGAAGCAGAGCAAGTAGTTTGTTTCAATGTGCCTTCAGACTCCACATCTCTTTCTCTGGATGTGGATATCTTTTTCAAGAGTCTTTTGGAGTTGCCTTATTACCTTACATTGCTGAGAGGAGCCCAATTTATTGAAGTTAGTTGTCACACATAAGGTGTGTTTGTGATTGTGTACAATGTTCTCCTGGTTCTGCTCTTCTCACTTAGCATCAGTTTGTATAAGCCTCTCCAGGTTGTCATGAAGTCCATCTGCTCCTCATTTCTTATAGCACAGTAATATTCCATTACATTCATATACCAGGGTCTGATCACTTCTACTAGAATGCAAGTTCCATGAGGGCATAGATCCATAGGCCTTACACAGTCTTATAACCACATAGGCAACTAAATGAATGCCTCTTAAACGAATGAATAAATGAAGGAATGTTGAGCACCTACTTCCTCAACTCTGGGCCATAGGTGTGCAGGATACCAACACGTGTAGGAAGGCAAATCCTTGCTTTCCAGTAGTCTTTATTTGTTTATTTTGCAGAGGATTGAAGAGCGAATGATTGATCATACATTTAGGGCTGAAAGGAACTTCAGAGGCCATCTAATTCAACTCATTTTACAGATGAAGAATCTAAAGCCAGAGAGGTGGAGATACTTGCCCAAGGTCATACAAATAAAGATAGACATGAGTTCAAATCCAAGTTGGTTCTATGACAAATTCACATGAAACAAAAGAAGACAGTATACACTTGGGGGCTATTTGTGTTGTGCAGATTTGTAGGACTGCCATGAGTTATGCTCGCTTGGCCATCAATGTTAGAGGAAAGTTCCGGGTTTCTTTTTGTATTTTCTACCGTTTCACTTTTTCATCCCCACTGGCATACGGAGTGCTCTGCCAGTCGTTCAACGTAAACCAGAGTAGCAGATAATGGGACAGCCTGGCCCCCCTTCTCTGCACCCTCACGCCCCTTCCCGGGGCTCCCCAGCGGCTAGCATTCCGTGTCTGGCAAGTCAGCCTCAGGCTTCATTGAGATGAACCCCAGAGCAGCAGGAAAACTAAAAGTGGGCGCTGCTCTTCCCGAACACTCTGCGAGTTGGGTGTTAGAGGAAGCGGGGAGAGAGTTGAGGTTGCTGGGCCTTTTTTGAAGGCAGACGCAATGTGTAAACGGGACGCAATGTGTAAACGGAGAGCTCTAGCAGCTGCTGTGGTCCCAGCAAGTGCGAGAGAAAGGGAGGGGAAGAGAAGGGGGCGGCAGTCGCTCCAAGCTGCTAGCCAAGCGGAGTGGGGTGGGCGTGGGGGGGTGTGTGTCAGGCTAGGTTGATCTAAACGCCCGGGACTAGCGGAGTGGGTGTGGGGGACAGCAAGTGTGCAGAAGGTAAGGGGAGGAAGCAGCCTCGATCGCGCAGGGACTTTTCTCTGCCTCTTCTAGTATGTTTATCCCACCTGGTTCCGCTCCACGCCCTCCCACCTACCCTCGTCCCCAGCGGGGAGGGGAGAAGCCAGCTCCCCATCTCACCCCCTCTCTTCCCCTCCTTTGCCACCGTCTAGCTGGGCTGCGGTGGCTTCGGCTGTAGCGAGAGGGGAGGCACCTCCGGGGAGCGGCGAAACCTGTTTGTCCGGTCCTCGGGTAGAGCTAGGAAGAGGGAAGGAAAGAGAGGGAGGGAAGAAAGCAGGAGGGAGGGGAAGAGACGGGGGCGGGGGAAAGGCGAGAAGCCATTGGAAAGGAGGAAGAGCGGCAGTAGCCGCAGTTGCCGCCGCCAAGCCGGACACACGTTCCCCGGGGCCCCGGGCCAGGAGCGGTGCGCCATGAAGTGTTAAGAGCCCGCTGGGGGGGTGGCAGGGCCGGGGCGGGTGGGGGGAGCTGCGGCCAGGTACTGCAACGGAGCACGCGGGAGGAGCGGCGGCAGCTGGGAGCCCGGCGGGTGCCAAAGTCGACTCCAAGCGCTGAATGTCAGACAGGTAAGGAGCCACCTGGGCTGGGAGCGTCCCCCGCCAGCCCCTGAACCACTCGTGTCCCCAGGCTCGGGCCCCTGGGGCTGGCGGCAGGAGAGCGGGGGCCGGGCAGTAGTGGAGGCAGCGACAGCTGCTGGGGCCGGGGTCCTGGAAGTCTGTACCAGGAGGGCCCGTGGCGTCGGGAATGCCCCGGCGGCTGGGACATTAGAGGGAATGGAGCGAAGGGAGACACAGTCGTTTACATCCTGCTGCCTAGCCCAAGGTGGGAAAGGGAAAGGAAGCGGGGACTCTACGGCTTATTGGGGAATTTTCTACTCATTACTTTTTAAAAAGGTATATATTCGAGTTTAAAAGGTGGTGTGTATTACTCTCGAAAGCAGCTGGAGGAAGGACCGGGAGTTCTTTTGGCTGCCTGGCGCCACTTGCGGGGTGTCCCTCCAGGAAGGGCATTTCAACTAGGCTTCCACACATTCATTCCCGGGAGCGCCCTAGTGGGGATCCACGGGATCCCCATCCTGAGGTTTCGGGAGCTCACAGGAGGGAAAATTAAGGGAGACTGCAGGTTTAAAGGAATTCCTGGAGGGAAGGACAGGGGAAACACCGGCCATATCCCAGATCAGATCACAGGGTGACTGCAAATAATACTCTCCAAGAATGCACTACTAGGTTCGTTGGGAACTGACAAAAACTTTATTTTAACAATGACTTATTTTTTTCCTCTCCACCTGCTACCATTTGAAAGGCCTCTTACTTCTTCCATCTTGGTAACTAGAGTTGTCAGGAAGCTTTTCTCCCATCGTATGGAGGTGTAAATCTTTTGCAGAATTTATATTTGAAACGTAGATCTCTCTAAAACGAATTGCCCGGGTTTCCCTGGATCGGTGTGTAGGGTGTCAGGTGCACCATATAGTGGAAAGTGGACGCAAACTGAAGACAGTTGTAGGTGGGAAGAGGGCCATGAAAGACCTGCGGAAGGTATAGATTACATAACTGGAGGGAAGGGGCAAAGGAAAATACCTCTAACCTCGGGTCCCTTTCTTAACTGCTTTTTACTTCTCCTTACCTTCATCTTAAACTGACATCTGTAGTCATTTCCCCCTAGCTTTGGCCTGAATGGGGTAAAAATGTTCAGAATGGGGAACATACTTTATTTCTTCCTTGATTCATATACTTGAAACTCTTACGTTATCTTTGAAGTACTCTCATCACACAGAGACTTTCTAGTGATCGTTCTATGTCAAAGCCCCTTCTACCTCCTTTGAAATAATTGAAAGAAAAGGTGTGCTTTTAAAGAGAATGAATCTTACATTAAATGCAGGATTCTGGAAGAAGCAAGCTCTACTGTATAGTTGGAGTATTGGGCCTAGTGTGAGTTTTAATTGTCTTCTTCTTTTAAAGATGACCACTCCCACCCCCCATAATTGACTGTAAGTCTCTTAAGGGCAAAGACTGCCCTCTTTCCTCTTTGTATTCCCAGCGTTCATCACAGTGCTTGCTCCTCTGTTTAATTGAAACCTGTATTATGTACAAAGTTGTGCAATTATTGTTGCTAGAGCTATTGTTGCTGTTGCTATTATAAATTTGTGATTAAATACTTGTACAGTGCATGGCACAGTTGAAGAACTTAGTATGTGATTTAATAATGATTACTTGATTTATTTTCAAATAAAATCAAAGAGAAATCATGTATGCTAACAGTACCATGAAGGCACTTTTGATTAACCGCTTTCTTTATATGGTGAGATTTAGAGGGAGTTTCAATTTTTAGTTAAGGATCTTTAAATATTCGGGTATTTTGTCAGCTTCTGAATGTTATATATATTTTTATATGAGATGAAAAAAAAATGGTGCCATAGGCAAGCAAGCAATAAATCTTTATTAAGCACCTAATATCTGCCAGGCTCTCTGCTTAGTACTTGGGATACAAACAAGGGCAACACAACAACAACCCAAAACAAAAACCCAGTTCTTGTTCTCAAGCATCTCACAGTTTAATGGGGTAGACAACATAGAAACAGCTATGGACAAACAAGATAAGTTTGAGATCATCTCAGAGGCAAGGCACTGTCATTAAGGAGAACTGGGAATAACTTCTTGGAGAAGGTAGAACTTTAACTGAGATTTGAAGGAGGTCAGGAGATTGAGATGAGGAGGGGGTCCCTTTAAGGGCTTTGAGAATTACTACTAGTAAAGAGTTTAGTATATTGCAGCTAGATACTTGTGTTGCCACTATGAAGGGCAACTATAAATGACAGGACTTCTAGTAATAACTGCTACTTACAAGTTAGCATATGGTGTTACTATTAATATTGGCACTCTCAAGGTTTGGCCTCTTTTATTTTTAGGGGAAAAATTGTATCTTGTATTTATTTCCTCTGTTAGTAATTTCACGGTACTTTTTGAATATTTGAAATAAGCAATATTTAAAAACAAACCCAGCAGAATTCAATCGAAAGGGAGACTCGGGACTGTTCAAGCCTTGGACTTGCACTCTCAGGAATACTACACTTGTAGCATTTCCTGACATCTTTGAGGCAAACTATTACATATATAAAAGAGTTCTATGTTCTGGGTAGAACAGTATAAATACCAAGACTACTTATTAGGAAACCAAGAGAGGAGAGTCACAGATGGAGAGCTGGAAGGGACTTTGGAGGCTGTCTAATCCGGATGAGACACTGAAGCCACAGAAGTTAGGGTATAGAGGTAGAAAGCATCAGGGCCAAGATAGGACCCCAAGTCCTCTTACTTCAGTCAGGCCTGCACTTTCTGCTGTGCTCCTTCAGAACTAACCCAAGGTCCAAACAATCCTGAGCCAGTCTTTTCGCTTGAATTCTTCTGCTTTTGAGGTAGATATAAATACATGCGTGTATTTAGTTTCTTTTGCTAACCCAGTACATAAAGTAAGGTTGGGATATTTTAAAAAGTCAGCAATCATTTGTCGAATGTTTGTTGTATGCTAGGCAGTAAGCTAAACCTTTGGAACACAAAGAAAAGCTGGTGTATCTTCCAGGAGCTTATTTTCTAATGGGGGAGGTAGGTGGGAAGGAGAACAACCACGTAGCCATAAACAGGTGCATAAAAGATATATATTGACTAACCCAGGGCTTCTTAACCTGGGGTTTGTGAGCTTCTTAAAAAAAAACAGACTCAATAACCACTATTCATCATAATTCTAAGTGAAAAATATAAAAACGCAATCCTATGTGTTTTATGCATCCAGATGCTTTTAAAAGCATCCAGAGAAGGGGTAAGGTACATTGGCTTTCCTAGACTGCCAGAGGGGTCTGTGGCACAAGAAAGGTTAAGAACTCCTTGACTAAATGGAAGGTAACCTCAGAGGGGAAAGCAGCAGCTGAAGGGACTGGAAAAGACCTCTTGCAGAAGGTGGCATTTGAGCTGAGTTTTGAAGGAAGCCAGGGATTCCATGATTTAGTGATTTATAGGAATGACCATTGCAGGAATGGAAGACAGCCAGTGCAAACTGAATATGTTTTATATTTGTCTTGACTTTCAGGTTTTGCACTTCTACAAGCTGGATTTAGCTAAGCATTAATGATTCGTTTATCTCCAGAAACCAGAGATTTTTAGCTAAATATTAATGATCTTTATAACTCTGGCTTCTAGAGAGATTAATCTAATGATATACCTCTGCTCTGCAATGGCAGTCTGGGTTGGAGGATTGTAGCCCTTGTAAAAAAATTACAGAAGAATGGGGAATAACTTGTTTTTAATGATTCAGTGAAAGTTCTGTAGCATCTGTTTTTTATAGTCTATGTAATTAAAGACTTAATTTATCATAAAACTAAACTGACTATTTGGTAAACTGTGGCCAATCATACTATTGGTTTTTGTTTTTTCATTTATCAGCTGTTTCTCTGACTAAAAAATTTCCTTTACAATATCTAGACATTCTTTGAATATTTGTGATTCATGGCCCCATTTGTTTTGAGAATTCTATAGATGAAGTAGATCACTTGCAGGCCTTCCCCATTAAATAAGATAAGTAAAATTTAGTGTTGCTGTCTGAGGAGATTCATGGTAGAAGACAGATCCTCTTCTTTGTTAATAAGAGATATTCTTAAAAATCCTTTTCACTTTGCCCAGCTAAAGAAAATACCTGATCGAAGATGCTTTGAAGTCTTATAACACTAAAGTCCTAGCATTAATTTCAAAGACACTAGAAAGTTTGTATAACACCTTTTGTAGAAAGTCAAATTTCAATAATATACAGGAATGAGTAAATTTAAGTAGTATAAGTACTTCTCTACAAGGTGAAAAAGACTTTTGTCATAATTTGAAAATATCCCAGGAATTATTTTCTGATAATCAAAATAATCTTGAAGAAATTTGCTCCATTTTGTCTTTAAGATTCACCATAGCCTAAGCCTTCTATTGAGTTTCCAGTCTTAGGATAGTGCTTAAAAAGTTGTAGGTCTTCAATAAATTGTTGATTGATTTTCCTATATGTCATTAACCCTTCTCATGGAAGCAACAAAAACAAAAATCATCTATGAATAACCTTTGCTGTGCAGGTGTCAGGGTGGTCTAGAATCATGACCTTTGACCTGGGTGGTCCCATTTGTACTACCATCCCAAAATCAATGTCCTTCCTTGTGGGGGAAGGTTTTTCTACTTTGCTGTGACCTATAGGTCACATTAAACTGCTGACTTTATTTATCCATCTTCATCTTTTCCTCACCCTGAACATACTCTGTTAAAAAAAATAGAGGCATCTAAAGTTATTAATTTGGGGTTTGAGATACAAATTAAAAATTTTAAACACTCTACGAAGGACTCTTTGGGAAGTACTTATCCCCCTCCCACCCCCCACTCCCCTAGATTATGACTTTTAAAGATCTACTTTGGGAAAGGAAGTATATTTGTGCTGTAATCATAATGAGAAAATAATGAAAAGTCTTTGTGTCCCCAACATCTCTCCTTTTAACACAGATCTACTGAAATTCATGAACTCCAACTAAGGTTGTTTTGTTTTGTTTAGAAATTCCATTGCCTAAAGCAAATCACTTGGAAAATATAAGATGTGTTCATGCATATTCCTTTTATGGAACTGAGATATTGTTTAACATATAAAATGGCTTTAGATCCTATAACAATAAGAATGAGCATTTAAAAATTCTTTAAGTTTGCAAAGCAATATATGTATTCTTTTTCAGTTGATCCAACAAGTTGGGTGAGGATCACTGTTATTCTTACTTTATGCATGGAGAAACTTAGGCTCAAAGACTCAAGTTGTTCATGGTCACACAAATCCTGTAAGAGATAGAATTTAAATTTAGATTTCAGAAAAATCTGGATTTACATGAACTGATGCTGAGTGAAATGAGCAGAACCAGGAGAACACCGTACACAGTAATATTGTGCAATGACCAACTTTGGTAGGCTTAGCTCTGCTCAGCAATGCAAGGATCTAAGACAATTCCAAGAGGCTAAAGATGGAAAATACTATCCATATCCAGAGGAAAAACTATGGAGTCTGAATGCAGATTGAAACATGCTATTTTCTCTTTCTTGCTTCTTCTTCCTTGTGGTCTTTCCTTTTTGTTTGGATTCTTCTTTCATAACATGACTAATGGTACATGTATGGCCTATATCAGACAGCATGCTGTCTTGGGGAGAGGAGAGGGAAAGGAGGGGGAGAAAATTTAGAACTCAAAAATCTTATAAAAGTGAATGCTGAAAACTAAAAATAAATAAATATTAAAAAGAGAAAAAAATATATATTTGTCTTGACTCTAAGTCCAGCATACATTTACAATGGACTGCTTCTGCTGTGGAAATTACTTAATATTTGTGAAAGTCCATAGTATCAATTTGGCTAGATTCAGAGCATAATTAGTCACGGATTCTGCCTTGATCTCCTAAAGTTCTATCCTTGGTGGTGGTCACCTTATCTGTCACTATAAAAAGACTTCCTTTACCACGCTGAATGAATGTGTAATCTGACCTTTGGCCAGCCACTATTTGTGGGACTCTGTGGCATTTTCTCTGTGGTGTTCCATCAAAATTGTATAATTTGTTTGATTCTGGGTTGTTAGGCACTGTTTGCAATACTTTTCCCATCTTTTCCTCCAAGGAGGCTGAGTTTTATAATCCTCAGTAGCACCAATCAGACACCAGTCTCTCGAGTATGCAGTAAGAAGTTTGTGTTGTTTACTTGTATCAGCATTTGTGTGTTCCAACACTGATAGGATGATTTTTTTTTGTTAGCATGGCAAGAGATTGTACTATACCATTCAAATTCTTAACCTTACTCCTAGGAGCCACTAAGCTGTTTAATGAGAGAGCTCCTTGAGAATTGGCTTTTGTTTATAGCCAATGAAAATACTATTTGCTCTTTTTG
Source organism: Pseudocheirus occidentalis (assembly GCA_028646575.1). Classification (NCBI taxonomy): domain Eukaryota; kingdom Metazoa; phylum Chordata; class Mammalia; order Diprotodontia; family Pseudocheiridae; genus Pseudocheirus; species Pseudocheirus occidentalis. The sequence goes on along the minus strand of JAQQSW010024730.1, from coordinate 1,517 downwards.
TGTGAGAACAGATAATCATTTCTCTTGGAAGGTTTAATCATTCACCTACATGCAGGTGGGCAGTTGGAGCAGGTGATTTCTGGAGCTCCCTTTGAGTTTTATTACTACACTAAACTTGATCTTAGCCAAAAGGTGGGAAAGCATGACATCAGGTTAGAAGACAATTACCATGCCTTTTCTGTCCATTATATCTGTGGCAAGTAAAGTATTTGTGCATCAATTTAATAAACTACTGGAATCTTTAACTATAAGGGACCAAGTGGAGGTAGACAACTTGTCAAAGTAGGCCACAAATTCTCCATTAGCAGGATAGGATTGGAGTTTTCCTTATAGTAATAACTCTTTATTTAGTTGAAGAGTTTGGGTTTTTTTTTTAAGCTTTCATGAGTCTTGTTAAGTTTGGATTAAACTTATCTTTCTTTTATTAGAATAAATATTAGCACATGAAATTGTTTTTAGTGCCCTAATTTCCAGCAAAATGCAAAGTGTAGGTGGGCCAAGAGGGAAATTATGTCCCTGTTAAAAGGGTAAACTTAAGAGGAACACAAAGTTGTGAGTTGGCATGCACTTCTTAATTGTATTGTTTTGTTTTGATTATGAACTAGTGACTAATTATGTCTAGTGACATTCCCAACTGTTATTCATTTAGTTTGTAGCTTTTTGCTATTAAATTTGGTGCAGCTATAAACATTTTTGTATAAATATTTGTTCCTTGGGGGTGGAGCCAAGAAGGCAGCACAGAAGCAGCAAAGTACCACTGCTCCCACACAAACACGTTAAAAACTCATAAAATGGAACTCTAAACAGATTTTCAAGCTCCAAAACTCTCCAAAAGACAGAAAGCACATCTGTTGCTACAGGCAGCTCAACAGGTGGGGCTCTTCACAGCAGTCTGGGAGCCTAGGCCGACGGGCAGGGTCAGGCCCCAGGGCATCGGGCAGGGAGCCGTGTCTATAGGAGAGCCAATTGGCTGCTCTGGAAGCACAGTTACCACATTTATCAGGCCAGAAGAAAAAAAGGCTAAGAGAAAGGTCAGTGGATTTTGCTAACTTGGGAGGAGAAGAGCGGGTCTGGCCAAACTGCTCCCAGGGCAAGGAAGCAGCAGGAGGCGGCTGTAGCAGCAGGAACGGCTGAGAGCTTCAGCGGCCTGCACTGGGCTGCTTCAGAGCTCTCAGCCTGCAGATAGCAGTGGGGCTGAGGCAATTGATTATGGCCAAGGGCTCTTGTGTTGAGCGGCCTGGATCTGTATCATGGTCTTGAGTGGTGGTCCTGGGGTGCGCTTCCAGTGAGCCAAAGCTGGGGGGGCTGCAGCACCCCACTAATAGCTCCGGCAGCTGTGAAGGCCCCAGTGATTTCGGACAGAGCTTTTCCCCTCCAGGAAGCAGAGTTCCACAGAGCTAAAAAAACCAAGCAATTAATAGACCGGACAACATGAGGAAACGGAGGCAAAGTAAGAACACCAATAAAACTCTAGAATCCTTTTTTGTAGACAAAAAAGACTAAAGCATGGAGCAGGA
>JAQQSW010024729.1:0-10033 GCA_028646575.1 Pseudocheirus occidentalis | reverse complement strand
TTTTCTGTCTTTCTTTCTTTCTTTCTTTCTTTCTTCCTCCCTTCCTTTTATTTTCTCTCTCTCTTCCTTCCTTCCTTTCATAGTCCAACCTATCCCCCAAATAAATATGGCATTATGTAAATATACATTTATATATACACTGGGTATCCCAAAAGTCTTGTTGCAGTTTTAAGCTTTAATAGCTTCCAACTTTGCTAAGACTTTTGGGACATTTTGCATATCATTTATGTAGGAGGTAGGTTGATTCTCCCTCCTAATAAATTTGTCCCCCTTATAGGTTGGTTTCCCCTCACTTGAAATGTTTAACAAAATCTGTATGACCTCTTGTTAAATTCCTTGTGATTGGATCCTTGGTCTGGTAGAAGCTGGATAAAGTAACCTCAGAGTTTTCTTCTAGCTCTGAGATTAGGTGATTTCCTGAGTATTTAGATATCTGTATCAAAATGTAACTTTAGGGTGTTGGTTTTGTTCTGGGATTTAATTTGTCCTCTAAATTGGTTTTGGATTTGATCCCCCTAGCCTCAGTTTATAGCAAAGAGTTATCTGATATACTAGTAATCAACTCTTGGGTAGTAGGACTCACACTTTTGTAAGAGGGTTGGAGTTGAGGACAGGGTCAGGTAGGTTCCAGATTCAGATGCTTATGTAGATAGTAAGATTTATCAGTCTAGGAAGCCCAATTGCCCATGAAACTGAGCATCACCACAAAAGAAAAAGAAAGGTGAAGAGCCAAGGTTCAGATGTCCTGCCAACTTTACATTCTCATCATCTCAAGGATTTGACAAAGGGAACAGGACTCCTATTAGATGGAGCTTCTTGGCAGCGGGGACTGTCTTTTGCTTTTCTTCCTATCTGAAGCACTCAGCACAGTGCCTGGCACATAGCAGGCACTTGATAAATGTTTTATTGATTGTCTGGAAAAATACATACCCCTGGATGTTTAGAAGAAAGAAAAGTAAGTGGATTTTTACAAGTTAAGTGACAGGTTTATAGTCTACCTTGGATGAAATGCTCCTCAGAATCATTTCATTTTTAAATTTTATTTCTTCAGTCTGTTCTGCTGGCAGTTTAAGAGAAAATCTGATGGATTAAGCAGAATCCTGTATGAAGCATCCAATACCTTTGTTCATAATGATGCTGATTTGAAGATTGTGGATTGAGTTCTAAAATAAAACATATGGTCAGTCAATTCAATTCAATGAGCTTTCATTAAAAGATTACTATGTGCCAGTCACTGGAGATAGAGAGACACAAATGAAAACAGTCAGGGTGGGCCAGATATGACTTGTGCAAAGATAAAAAATATAAAAAAATTCCAGTGCTAATAATTGGGGGAACCAGGAAAGATGTCACACAGAAGCAAGAAACAAAACCGCAATTTTCAAAGGAACTTCAAAGGTACCATTACTACATTATGTTAATTAGTTACTCAAAGATGTTTAAAGCATGAGGTGTTAATCATCTTGGAAAACATTAACTGATTTCTTTTTTTATAGAAGACATGGGTGATTGTATGTGTCTATAATTTGACAGACATGTGATCTCACCATTTGTAAGTACTCTTTCCTAAAGTACCAATTGTGACCTCGCCAGGCTTTCTCATCCTGCTCAACTCTTGTCCATGTCTGGTTAATTGCCTGTCCAACATGATGGGGGCTTTCACCCAAGAAGTCTTTATAAGGCAATAAAATGGATATTCTGTCTAATATTTCTTATAAAACTTTAGTGTTAGTATGAAGAGGAGTATTATTTAAAATAAAAGAACTTTTCTGCTTGTTGTTAATTAAAATTCCATTTCTATTTTCCAAAGAAAATAGAATCCTAATCCTGAGGAGCCAAAGGTGAAGTTTACCTATAGTTCATAATTTAACCTGTATAGTGTTTCTGGTCCCTGAATTGAATCAAAGGAAACAGCATGTTTCAAAGAAAGTATTTTTGACGTAGTGACCTAATATTCAACTTACTAATGCACTGTATCATTAATATGTATATATTTATATTCAATGTCATCAATAACTTTGAGTGTCAACCATCCTTGGATATTCTGAAGCTGAAAATGAAGCATACTTTATCATTTAAACTCCCAACCCCCCTGCAAGCATCTATAGACAATGTATTGTGGCAAATACAAAATATGTATATTGTTGTTTTCCTGATTAAAAACGTGGAAGTCAGTGGTTTCAAATGTTTTACGTTTTGTTAGAACAATAAAAGAGGAGATAAAAGCTTTCTTTTTCTAATCCTATGATATTCCATAAGGTTCTGTTGAGATTCATGATATAATGTCCTTTTATTGAATTGCTTAAAGGCAGTTTCACATATAGGAATCTCAAGTTTGGAGACAAAATGTCCTTTAAACAAAGAGTTTCAGAATTTGTCATGGAAACCTAATCAATGGTATTAAAAATAAGAAACTTTTGCTTTGTGTGATGTCTTTTGCCCTATGAGTATATTGGAAAGATGATACTATTTGCATCTGTCCCCATCCCCTTGCTAGGTCACATTTTTCACATGATGGCCAGCTGTTTGGCCACTCATAACCACTTAACATTTTAAAAAATGGTTTGTTTTTATGTCACTTTTATTTATGAGTGCATCCTTGTCTCCTCCTCTAGTCAGTCAACAAGCTTTTATTAAATGATTGCTATGCACCAGGCACCATGCTGAGTGCTGGAAATATGCTGAGCACAACCAGGAAGAAAGACAGTCCCTGAGCTTGAGGAGCTCACATTCTAATGCAGGAAGACAATGTGTAAATAGAAGGTGAAGGGGGGACCTGGTATGTGTAAGAGGAGGGGGATAATGGTATCAGAAGAGCAGTGTGGAGAATAATGGCATGGCTGACCTGAGTTTCCTCTTAAAATGGAGATTCTGGGAGGAATTGACCAATCAAAGAGAGAGGTCAAAGAGTAGTGGCTACTTCTAAGTGAAAGCTAGGGGTGAAGTGACTGTTCAGTGTGAAGAGGTTTCTACGGCATGTTGGTTAAAGAAAGTCCATATAGTCAAGAATGAAGCCTAGAGAAGAATCCCTTGTGCCAAAGAAGATGGAAGAAAGCAGAGGAAAGCAATTCAAAAGAGCTAGCAAATGCAGTTTATGAGGGTTTTTTTTTACCCATAGTTCCCCACATCTGCAAAGAAGGGAAGAAAAAGACACACATGTCCATTTAGAACAAATCTTCCTGGGTCAATCAGGAACATTCTAAAGAAAGGGGAAGTGGCTAATGAACATTAATGAATGACCTGTAGGAATTTTGTAACAAAGGCAGTATTTTTGGCGGTGGGGAGTGGGGTGGAATTTTTTTTTAAGTTTTTTTCTTTTAAATTTTAAATCTTAGACTTGACAAGATACCAAATAACTATTAGGAAGTGGGGAGCAGGTGTTGGGAGCAGAAGTCAGGGAGCAAATTCTGAGAAACATATTGCCACCTCTCTGCATATGATCTCACCATCCTTTTAATCCTCTGTCTCCAGATCACAAAAGTGCATATTCTTGTATATATATATATATATATATATATATATATATATATATATGTCTTTTTAAACATGGTAAGAGAGGTATTAAAAGTTGTAGTGGTCAGTGTTGCACTTGGAGCTGGATAGACCTGAGTTCAACCCTCCCCTCTGACATTCACTGGATGTGCCTCAGGCCACTCTCTAAGACCATGCCTTAGAGAGGAGGCTACAATCCATGTGGGTGGAGGGTCAGAGAAATTAGAGTTCCTTAACATATTTGTAAGAGAAAAGAGAATATACAAACTTACAAATAATACAACAGGATAAGTAAATTATCATGTAAAAGAAATCTACTTAGTCCAAGAGTAGGTTCCCCTCCCCAAAAACTATTTTTATAGAGCTAAAGTTCCTCAGTACCTTCTTGGCTCATTATGACTCTCTAGGTTGGAAGTGTCTGGCTATCTTATGGTCTCCAATGCATACGACACCTTCTGACTCAAGACCACCCAATTCCAGCACTCCCAACCCATCAAAACTAGTATATAGCCAGGACTTTTCCCCCAAACCTCTTTATTGGTATTCCCTTGCTCACTCTCCTGCTCCTTTCATCGAGACCAATAGCCACCCTCTTCAAGGGTCTTGTTGCTGTGGTTTCCCTGTCTGAAGTCTCGCTTCAAACTGTGCTCCAGTCTCACCTTCCATTCTCTGAAGATTGAGAGGCTAGAGACTTTTGGCACAGTCTGCATCTTCTGGTACAGGAGCAGGGACCATGTGGCCTTGAGGACACATGTGGCCTTCTAGGTCCTTGAGTGAGACCTTTTAACTGAGACCAAGTTTTACAGAACAAATAACTTTAGTAAGGGGATTTGTTCTGTGAAGTTCAGATTCAGTCGAAGGGCCTCACTTGAGTACCTAGATGGCCACATGTGACCTCGAAGCTGCAGTTTCACTATCTTTGTGGGAAATGTTCTCAGGGGGCAAATGCACCTGGGGTAGACTCTCCTCTGTGTCCCAACCCTTAATTGAGTTTTCCCCAGGTGTAAGAATTCCACATTCACTCCACCCCCCTTTCTGTAATTTTATACACCTGAATTCTCTGGCTTGGGGGTTATTGGTGGACTCTGCAGTGCTAGGCTCAATCAGGAAAATACAGAGTGATCCATCTACATTCCTATGCGATTTCTGAGCAACCCCTCCAACCCCTCCCCCTCCCCCTTCTAGTCCTATAGAAAAATAAGGCAATCCAAAGCAGATTAAGACAAGGTTCCATATTAGCTCATAAATTAAAATATAACAATTCCCCAACAATACACAAAGATGAACGTTCCTATTCCAGGACGTGGCATGATGAAGATTGGAAAGGGGGAGAAGATGGAATAAAGAAAGCCAGGTGGGTAGACATTACAATCGCAACAGGTAAGGAAGGGAGAATCAGAAGTGAAGGAGGAGGGGAAGGATGCTTTGACAAAGCACAGAGAAAAAAATGAGAAGGAAAATCTATTTTGAAGGAAAATTTAATGAGAGATTTACACACTATATAATAACATATAATAAATTATTTCATAAATACATAGTCATTGTTACACTGTCAGATTAATGAAGAACAGTGAAGCAGCTAATTCAAAACCCCAGATGATATTTTTAAAAGTTTCCAATTGACTTGAAGATACATATCTTTTTGGCAATTACATTTGAATTTAGTAGATAGCTAAAGTCCTAGAAATATGAAATACTTTAATATAATAAAACCACAGTATAACTATATATATATATATATACTTTCTAAGAGGCAGCTAAATGAAATATTGAATAGAGTTCCAATCTTGAAGTCAGAAAGATCTGAGTTCAAATTCTGCCCAAGACACTCTCTAGCCTTATCACCTTGGACTAATCACGTAACCTATCTCAGACTCATCTTTCTCTCCTCTATTTTTAGAAAATACCTTTTAAAATTTAAATAGAATTTTATTTCCCCCCAATTACATATCAATAACATTTTTAGCATTGACTTTTACAAGATTTTGAGTTCCAAATTTTTCTTCCTCCCTCACCTCCCTGCCCCTCCCCTCTTCTGAAAATAGTAGGCAGTTTGATATAGTTTATACATGAGCTATCGTGTAAAACATATTTCCATACTCATCACAGTTGTGGAAGAAAAAAACATATCAAAAGGAAATAAAACCATGAGAAAGAATAAAGCAAGGGGACAGCTAGGTGGCACAATGAAAAGAGTACTGGCCCTGGAGTAAGGAGGATCTGAGTTCAAATCTGGCTTCTGACACTTAACACTTACTAGCTGTGTGACCTTGGGCCAGTTGCTTAACCCTAATTGCCCTCTAAAAAGCAAAAAAAAAAGAATAACTAACTAAATATCTAAAGAATAACTAACTAAATATTTTGATCTGCATTCTGAGTCCTTTAGTTCTTTATCTGGATATGGACAGCGCTTTCCTCCGTGAGTCCTTTGTATTTGTCTTGTTGCTAAAAGCTGAGTCATTCATAGCTGATCATCACACGATGTTGTTGATGCTGTGTGTACAGTGTTTTCCTGGTTTTGCTCATTTCACTTTCTGTCAATTCCTACAAGTCTTTCTAGGTTTTTCTGGAATCTACCTGTTCATCATTTCTTATTGCACAATAGTATTATTGCATTACATTTAGACACATCTCTTTACAGATCCCTATCTACCTTTCCTTCGGATCATAGATCTCCTGAATTAGCCTATCTGTAAAATGGGGATAATAATAGCAACTACCTCTGAGTTGTGGTGATGATCAATGAGATAATATATGAAAAATGCATTGTAAAAACTTAACTACTCCATACATATTAACTGTTAGAGGTTAAAGTTAGAGGAAAGAAGAAACATCTTGCCTGTGTACACACACATTAGGGTACTTGAATTTTAAAAATGATTTTTTGTACTTCATAGAGGTTTTACATAATGTCAAAAGTGAGTTTGACCACTTCCCCCTAGTTTTATAGCAATTGTTTGTGATTTGTGTGTATCAGATGGATGGATAGATGGATGGATGGATGGATGGATGGATGGATGGATGGATGATGGATGGATGAATGGATGGATGGATGGATGGATGTGATGGATAGACAGATAGATAGATAGATAGATAGATAGATAGATAGATAGATAGATAGATAGATAGATAGATAGATAGATAGACAGACAGGCAGACAGACAGATAGAAAGAAAAAGCTGATGGGAGGAATTGGGAAAAATGGACCCTACTCCCTCTCTTTTGATACTAATTCCCTTTTCCCCATTCCATACTGGAAAAGGATAGCATCACCTTCTTAACTGTGCTTGAGGCTGAATGGAACTAATCTTTCTATTGAACTCTTCCTGCCTGGCTCACACTTTCCGAGGAGGTGGGAAAGGTATGTAGTTAAAGTATTTTTCTCTAGTGGTCTTTGCTGCTGCCTGGGCCAGGTATATAAGGTTCAGGTGGAGAGAGAGCAAGGAAGGAAGTTGGTAGAATATGCCTGCCATATTTCCCTATGGTGAGACCTTAAAGGTTTGTAAGGGATGATATAGGAGACAGTTAAGATAAATAATCTATCCATCCAAAGGAGGAGTTATAGTGCACTGTAGATTTGTTGTTCAAGGACCTGGGGTTTAAGTCTTGGCTTTGTTATTTATTGACTGACTTTAGTCAAGTTGCTTAAAGTCTGTGGTGCCAAGTTTTGATATTTGTGTAATGGGCAGTTTGGAGCAGATGTTTAAGGTCTCTTCCAAAGCAAATTTATGAGAATATGACTATAATGGTCTTATCTCATATCTGCTATTTCCTAACTGTGTGACCGCTGAAAAGTCACTTGACACTCATGAGCCACAGGCAGTGTTTTAAGACCATTTAAGTTATAAGGGGTTACAATTTCCCAGGGAATGAGTTCACTCAAATCCTGTGACTATAGCTGTATAGTCAGTCAGGAAATGGAGAGTGTGTCCTTCATCTTTCTGTGGTTTTAATTCTGCTCCCTCCATTCTAATTGGATTAAACTTCTTCTGAAGCATCTACCTGGTCTCCCCAACTTCCTTTCCTTTAGATAATAGTATAATAATAGCAATGAAAATAATAATAACATTTACATAGATACCTACTATGTGCCAGGCAGTGTACTAAGTGTTTTACAAAATATTATGTCATTTGATCCTCACAACAACCATTGGAAGTAGGTGCTATTTTTATACTTGAGGAAATAAAGGCAAAGGGGGTGAAGTGGCTTGCTCAGGGTCACATTGTTGTTGTTGATGTTTGTCCTTCGTTTTTGAAGAGGATCATTGACATCATGGATGATGATCTGACACCCTTCAGATTGCCCAGGCAGAAGAGGATGTTTCTAATTCCTTTCCCTCTTCTCAAGACTCAATTTTCTACCATATTTGAGATTTAAAAGGGAAATTCTACTCTTCAATTGTTGAGATCTTTCCTATATTACTGGCCATACAATTCGAAGAGTACATTAATGGAAACTCCCCACAAAGATAATGAGAAAGTCCTTGGGGAGAGTTAATTGAAAGACTGATGAGGCACTTTGAATATATATCCCTAAATCCCAAGTAAACCTCCTTACTGAAAGAACATTTTTCCTTTTAATGGTATTTATTATGCTTCTGTTTTCAGCTGATGATCATGATTGCACAAGCAAGAGCAACCATCTGAGCCTTTTCATTTAATCACAGCATTTTTCATAACTTAGTCTTTGAGAGGGCTGACCTCAAAGCTGTCCAAAAATAAACACTAATATTTTGGAGGAAAATGTGAGGTTTTCCTGATTGTTTTTTTATGAGCCTGGCTTTGTGGTCTTACACCTCTGCTTATTTCCCTTAGGGATTATTTTAAAGGGGAGAGCACATTCCTTTTTTAAAAAAAATTATTTATTTATTGTTGATTTACAACATTCAGTTTCACAATTTTAAATTTTAAATTCTCTCCTCTCCCCTTCCCTCCCCCCATCCTCCTCAAGACAGCCTGCAATCTGATACAGGCTCTACATATATATTCATATTAAGCATATCTTAACATTAGTCTTGTTGTAAAGAATTATAACCAATGTCATGAACCATGGAGAGAAGAAACAAAATGAAACAAAACAGAAACCAAAAAAGAGGGACAGCAAATAGTATGCTTCGATTTGCATTCAGACTCCATACTTCTTTCTCTGGATGTTGATAGCATTTTCCATCATGAGTCTTTGGAATTGTCTTAGAATCTTGCATTGCTGAAAAGAGCCAACTCTGTCAAACTTAGCCACTGCACAATGTGGCTGTAACTGTGTACAATGTTTTCCTAGTTCTGCTACTTTCACTCAGCATCAGTTCATATATGTCTTTCCAGGCTTTTCTAAAATCCACCTGCTCATCATTTCTTATAGCACAATAATATGCCATTATGTTCATATACCACAACTTGTTCGGTCATTCCCCAATTGATGGGCATCCCCTCAATTTCCCAATTCATTATCACCATGAAAAGAGCTGAAAAGAGCTGCTTCTGTACATGTGAGTCCTTTTCCCGTTTGTATGATCTCTTTGGGATACAGCTCTAGAAGTGGTATTATATTTTTACAGCCCTTTGGACATAGTTCCAAATTGAGAGCTCATTTCTTTTTTTTTAATATAAATTTTTTATTTGTTTTCTTGTTTACATCATTCGTTTCCATGAGATTTTTGAGTTACAAATTTTCTCCCCATCTTTCTCCTACCCCCAACCCCAAAACAGCAATCCCATTGTAAAGCACATCCCCCCATCTGCTCTCTTTTGTGCCCTCCTCCAACACAACTTTCTGGTAGGGCAGGGAGGGTCTCCCTACCCCAGCACCTATATATCTTAATTCCTAGTTGCATGTATTGGAGAGGTTTAAATTCTAGATTCTTTTGATTCCTCCCTTGTCACCCACCTTCACTGGAAGAACGAGCAATTCAATACAGGATGTGCATGTATAAATACACAGGACATCTTCACAGTGGACATATTGTGACAATCTGATCATATGTCCCTCCTTCCTATCCCGCCTCCCCTTGTCCTGTTCTCTACCCTGTACTTGCCCCTTTACTGAAGTGTGTGCTTCCAGCAACCCTCCCACAGACTCTGCCCTCCCCTCTGTCATCCTGCTTCTCATCCCCATGCCCCCTTCTCTCCTATATGGCATGATACCCAGTTAAGAGTTTATGCCATTCCTTCCCTAAGGCAAATTCAATGAGAGTAAGTGAAAGTAAATTTGTAACAGTTATCCCTTGCCTCTTCTATATGGGATGATTAACCTCATTTTGTCTCTCCCTGTCTCCTCTCATTCTAGTTCTCTCCCACCTCAGAATTTCACCTTTTAAAGTATCATCCCTTCCTATTCAATTGATCCTATACCCTTTATGTACACATATACACATATGCTCAGATATGTATTCATATGCATATATAGCCTCCTATATAGACATATGTATAAGTATACACACATACATACATACACACACATACACACACACATATATACGTATGTGTATATAGACATTTGTATTCCCTTCACCTATCCTCATACTAAGAAAAGTTTCATAAGTTA
>JAQQSW010024728.1:0-10034 GCA_028646575.1 Pseudocheirus occidentalis | reverse complement strand
GTGGTTCCCAGACTGCTGTGAAGAGCCCCGCCTGCTGCGCTGCCTGTAGTACTTTCTGTCTTGTGGAGAGTTTTGGAGCTTGAAAATCTGTTTAGCGTCCCATTTTCTGAGTTTTTTAGTGTGTTTGTGTGGGAGCTGTGGTGCTTTGCTGCTTCTACGCCGCCATCTTGGCTCCCTTGATAATTTCTTGAAAGATGATGTCTAGGCTCTTTTTTTGATCACGACTTTCAAGTAGTCCAATAATTTTAAAATGATCTCTCCTGGAGCTCGAACAGGTCAATGGTTTTTCCAATGAGATATTTCATGTTGCCTTCTATTTTCACATTCGTTTGCATTTGTTTTATAGTATCTTGATTTCTCATAATGTCATTAGCTTCCATTTGCTCTAGTTTAATTTTGAAGAAATTATTTTCTTCAGTGAGCTTTTGAAATTCCTTTTCCATCTGGGCAGTTCATTTTTTTTAAGGCATTCTGCTCATTGGCTTTTTGGACCTCTTTTCCCATTTGAGTTAGTCTCTTTTTTAGATGTTATTTTCTTCAGTCAGGCTGTTGATTCGTTTTTCATGATTTTCTTGAATCATTCTCATTTCTCTTCCCAATTTTTCCTCCACTTCTCTTACTTGATTTTCAAAATCCTTCTTGAACTGGAAGTTTTTGATGCAGGAGTGTTGACTTTGTTGTCTTCTTCTGGTTCTTTGTTTTGATAATCTTTGTCACCAAAAAATGATTCTATGGTTTGATTTCACTTCCTCTCTTTGCTCATCTTGCCAACCATTTATTTGACTTTTGAGCTCTTTGCCATGGTAGAACTCTGCTTCCAGAGTGGAGAGTGCTGTGTCCCAAATTTCTGTGGTTTTGTTCAGCTGTTGTAAGAGCTTCTTCTGGGTACCTGCCTGAGAACTGTGAGGAGGCTTGCCTCTCCACAGCCTCAACAAGCTCTCCCATGCTAGCACTCCTCACTGCAGGACTACCACCCAAGACTGTGACCCAAATCCAAATAGGGCAAAGCAAAGAATTCTGCCTCAGCTCAAGCAAAGAAAGTCCTATGATTACCTCTGGATGGTTACTTGGTCTCTCCATGATTTGTGGGCCTAGAGCTTTAGAAGCAGTTGCCTGGGGCAGCAGTTGCAGCTGCCACCACTTCTACCACCCCTGGGGAAGGGGCCAGACAGCACTCTTCTCTTACCCAGGATCAGTGCAGTTCCCCCCACTGACCTTTTACTTTTCTCTTTGACGTTTATGGGTTGAAAAGTCTGGAAACCACCACAGCTACCAGTGATTCATTCTCCTGAAATCTGCTCTGGGCCAATCTGTTCCACAGGTTTGGGCTGGCGCTCTGCTCCTAGCTTCATGCAATATAGACCCTTCCTATCCTTCTGCCAGGGTGCCTTCAGAGGGAGATTTGTTTCTCTCTGTCACATTGTGGATTCTGTACTACTAAAATTTGTTTAGGGTCATTTTTTATAGGTATTGGGGATGGTTAGAGTGGCAATTCAAGCAAGTTCCTGCTTTTACTCTACCATCTTGGCTCCCCCCCCCCAAGTCTTCTTTCTTGACTTCTCTAAAGCACTTGACAGAGCTGACCCCTCTCTCATCTCTCAGTTTTCTTGAGTATGCTCTTTTTTTGGTTTTACTTGCTATCTGGCCATTTTATTCTTCAGTCTTCTTTCCTGGAGGTGGCCTGCCTCATAACTGTGTTACTTATATGTTCTGTTCTAGAACTTCCTCTGCAGAGCCCTCGGCCCCCCCATCTACCATATTTCATTGCATAATTATTGCTTCCCCCTTTTTTTTGGTCCAAAAATTGACTTATAACTTTTCATCATGTAACCATCACATGTATAATTTTATTTGTCAAGCCACTTAAAAGGTAAATAGAGCAGCAATGTGTTCATCAGTGACATATGGATATGCATTTATCTCTCCAGTTGTGAGCCCTGAGCCTGGAATTCTCAGTGCACATGCATTGTTAGGCTTAATATTTTGTTATTGGAATTGAATTTCACATGCGAACCATTTATTTGCTTACAGTTTTTTTTCCAAAATTTTATCTATTTATAACATTTATTTAAAAAAAATTGTTTTCCAAATTCTCTCTCTCTTTCCTCCCCCACCCATTGAGAAGGCAAGCAATATATCAAGTATACATGTGAAATCATGCAAAACATATTTCCATATTATAGTTGCTTACTGTTTGAAAAGAACATTTATCCAATGTTAGAAATTTGAGTTTTGAAGCCATTACTGCCCACTTTTTTTTTAAGCCTTGGAGACATTTTCCCTTTTGTGAAATGAGGGAGATGGAGCATATTATCTCTAGGGCTCCTTCCTCCTCTGAATCAATAATTCTCTCTCTATGTATTATTTGTTAAAGAAAAGCTCTGAGTAAGTGTGTTTTATTAAATTATTTAAAATGCTAACCTTGGGTATTAGAGATCTTATGATTAAATTTTAATTTTGGGCCATGATGCTGTAAAAAAAGCTTGAATGCAATTGCAAGTTTTTTCTTATCAAATTAAAGTGTTAAGTGTTTTGTTTCATATATTTGCTTTAACATTTTCCCCTCAAAGTATAATATTATACCAGTTGATCTGAAGCTCCTAGAATTATATTAAGTTTTCTAGACTTTACTTATGTGGCTGTTCTCCATTAGCTAGGTAAGAAATTTTATTATCCTGATAAGAAATCCAACATTGAATTACTGTGAGGTGAGATAATATGTGTATGTTAGGCCACAGAAGAAGTCTTTTTTTATTTTGGCCTTTTGGAGGGGGGAAGTAGGGCGATTGGGGTTAAGTGACTTGCCCGAGGTCACATGGCTAGTAAGTGTTCAGTTTCTGAGACCATATTTGAACTCAGGTCCTCCTGACTCCAGGATGGGTACTCCTACTACACTACTGGCTGCTCCCACAGAAAAAGTCTTGAACATGTAAATACATTTATGGTTTGCACAGCAGTAATGGAATACAAATTGAATTTTGGTGTAGTCCTAAGAGGCAGCATAATTAGAAGTTGGGAACTCTGGGTTCAATTTTGGCTTATAAATCATCTTTGTGATCTTGGCAAATCATTTAACTATTCATTTAGTTGTTAAAATTAATTGTTAACATACAAAGAAAGGGTTGGATTTTAGCTTTCCTAAAAACTTAGGCTGCTCCTGATTTGTATATTTGTTCCCTAGCTGCTCCTGAGTTCCTCCAGCAGTGTCAGTTATAGTGAATAAAAAACCTTAGGCTAATTGCAAATATTTGTCCCTCATCTAATCTTATACCATTTAATATTCCTCATATACCTATATCTGTATTTCCAGTTTCTATTATATTTGTCAGTTTCTGTTCAATTCCATAAATATCTTTTGTTGTTGTTGTTGTTGTTGCTTGCTAAATGAAGGGGTGAGGGAGAAATACAAAGACAAGTCTGCGCTCAAGGAACTTATGTCCTAGTGGAGGATGGATGGCTTTCAACATGTACAATGTACACTAAACAGCTCCAAAGTACAATAAGTATCTTATTTCCCTTTCTTAGACTTTTAAGTTCCTTGAGGGTAGGTACCATATTTTTTCTTTGTATCTTACAGATAAATTCTTGTAGCTCTCTGTTACCTCCTGGATCAAATATAACATCTTCTGGCTTTAAAGCTCTTTACCACCTACCACCTGACCCCTTCCTATCTTTCCAGTTTTCTTACAGTAAGTAAACTCCCCACCATTTACTCTGATTCTGTGACTCTGACCTTCTTTCCATTTCTTATAACAGTCTCTTCTCACAACTCCAAACTCTGTGCCTTTTCACTGGTTGTCTGTCTCCTATGCCAGAAATGCTTTCCCTCTTCAGCTCCAATTCCTCCCTTCCTTGACTTTCTTCAAGACTCATCTCAGATACCATCTTCTGCAGACAACCTTTCCTGAGTTCTCTCTGTTTATACTTTGTATTTTTTTGTGTATTTCTTTTCTTTGTATTCCCAGTGCTTAGCACAACGCCTTGGACATAGTAAGTCCTTCATTAAGATTTATGTAGCATTATTATTATTGTGAGGCAATTGAAGTTAAGTGACTTGCCTAGGATCACACAGCTAGTGTCAAATGTCTGAGGTCAGTTTTGAACTCATGTCTTTCTTACTACAGGACCAGTGCTATAGTCACTGCTCCACTTACTTTCCCCTGAACAATTAGTATTAATTTTCCGTGAACCATGCATTCTGATATGACCTGTCATGGTAGGACATAGAACTATCATCTGGGATCAAAGAAGAATTTTGATCTGTTTATAACCAAGCCACACAGGCAAGAATGCAATGGAAAGATTTTCTTTCATGACTTGATCCTGCCACAATGAACTGACATGGTTTAAAGTAATTTAACAATATGTTGGTAGTTTTTTAAACTTTTAAATTTAATGATGCTTTCCCCCCACAATTTCAAATTAAGTTGAAGCAAGTCTTCATCTTAGTGGAATTCTATCCATTTTTTTTTTTTTTTTGCTCTTTTGAAGGGCAGTTGGGGTTAAGTGACTTGCCCAAGGTCACATGGCTAGTTTTTGTGCTAAGTGTCTGAGGCCGGATTTGAACTCAGGTCCTCCTGACTCCAGAGATGGTACTCTATTCACTACACCATTTAGCCACCCCTGAATGCAAATTTAAAAAGGCATATGTAATTCTAACAGAATAGTGAAACTAATGGAAAAGAGGTTTCTCCAAAACCCTAGTAAATATAAGAATCAAGAGTTCAGTTCTTTTTAAAAAAATCTTATTGATCCTTTAAAAAATATTGACTTTATTTTGAAACATCCTTCCCTCTCCCCACAGAATGAACCATTCTCTATGATAAAGAATTTTTTAAAAAAAGATGAAAAACAGTTGTGCAAAACCAGCCAACACAGGAGGAGGGATCCCTGGTGCATTTTCTCAACTAGACTCTGGGACTAGGCTTAGTCATTATAATTATACAGTATTCATTTTTCTTTTTCTGTTCTTTCCATTTACATTGTTGTCATGTTTCCCATTAACAGTCAACCTGAAAACTCAGCTCAGAGAACTCACCAACCTGGGTGTACTCTCCTGTGAATATACATGGAAATATACATTCATGGGAAGAGCAGCGCAGAGTGTATTTTAGAGTATGTAGTATACCCATGGCAAAGGCAGTTTGCAATTTCTGGTAATGCAGGTCCTGAAAGTTCACTCTGTCTTTTGGATATTCCTTATTGTGTTCCCTTGGGGTCTCTGCTGTTTGAATTGTTCAGCTGGATTCCTAGAGTATGCTTCTCTTTATTTATTTATATGTATGTATGTATGTATGTGTGTACACAGACACATATACACATATATACACACATATACATTATTTTTCCCCAATTACATGTTAAGTTTTTAAACATTAAAAAAAAGTTTTGAGTTCCAAATTCTATCCCTTTCTTTGTCTCCTTGCCCCATCCTATGCTTTTCTTGACAGTCCAACTTTGTTTTTTACTGCCAGAGATTGTGAGAGACAGACAGAATGACACACTCTTTCTGATTACAATCTGAGTCTTTTATGATTTATGAAGGGAGTGGGGAAACCTCCCTCCCCCTTCCTGAACCAGAAATGACTTTAGATTGCCTTTCTCAAAGTCCGAGGGTCTTAACCTTTTTTGTATTGTGGAACCTTTTGGCAGTCTGGTGAAGCCTGTGGACTTCTCAGAATACTTTTTTAAACTCTTAAAATAAAGTACATAGTTTTACAAAGGAAACCAATTACATTGTCATCCGGTTATCAAACTATTAAAAAGAAAACCACCGAGGTTCCTGGATTGTAGTGCTGTTAACCCAAACTCACATTGTATTTTCTCCTAGTCAATGTTGGAAGCAAAACATCAAGAAATCTTGGTTAGGGATAGGAGCACAGTGAATAAAGCACTGGCCCTGTAGTCAGGAGGACCTGAGCTCAAATCTAGCCTCAGACACTTAAAAGACACACACACACACACACACACACACACATACACACACACACACACACAAACACACACTAGCCCTGTCTTCACCCCTGAAAAAAAAAAAAAGGAACTCTTGGCTACTTTTTCCCTATTTTTCTGTGACTTTCCCATAATCTTTTCCAATCAAAAGATTTTCCTTTATCTGTAATTTTCCTTCCTTGCTCTTTGAAACTTTTTAGCAGGTTCTTTTTCTAATCTGTCAGTTGCTTAGCAGCTGTCTAGTTTAAAAAGACTAGAATGTTTTACTTTCTATAAAATATTTTTCTCTTAAAAGAATTTAGAGTTAGAATAATTCCCACCTCTATCAGGATTTCTGAATTCCTAGTCAAATGATTTCTCATGGCAGTAGGCATAAACCTGGGTTTTCTAAGGTCATGCCAGCAGAACATAAGCTCTGGCAGTTCTTGTATTAATTACCCCTAGAGAACCAGCTTACCTAAATGTAAAGAGGCTCATTACCCTTAAGTCTGGCCATCTGGTGATTACTTTCTGCTAGAGGCAGAAATATAATATTGACATGATAATTTCCCTTTTCCCTTGAATTTCTTCAGTCCTTTCTATATCAGGTTGACATGGCCCTGTATAAAAACTTAGTGTCAAATGCTATGGCAAGTGAAAATCTCAGTTAATGTTTCAGTAATCAAGTTAAACATGTTGCCTAACATCTCTGCTGATTTATCAACTCTTAAAATTCATGCAAAGCTTTTTAGGTCTTGCCCTCTATAGGATTTGAGGAATTTTCCCTTTGAACCATAGAGAAAGGGCATCATAAACTAGCCCTCTGGGTGGTTTCTTTTCTTTTATGTAGTAGATGCCTGTAGAGAACAAAGCAGTCTTTCCTTTGCCAGCCCTTAATACTGTTTAGGAGCTGCTATTACTAATCAGCTGCTAGAATAATAGTTTTCCTCCAGTCAGATTATTTCCTTACATCAGCTGCAGAGCATATCTTTTAGTTGTACCCTGCTCCTGTCAGCTTCTCAGTTCTTTGGCTTTTGTTATCTTCTTTCAGCTTTTCTGCTCTCAGCTTTAGACTTTTGAGCTCTGTCTCCTATAAATAGCTTCTTGGTGTTTTCTCAAGCTTCTGATCTGATTTCTTATTGCTTCAAATCAGAACCTCTTCATTTGTGGTGACCAGTTTCAAGTACATTTCCTTTATAGGTTACTATGTGCACAATAAATTATATTTCATTTTTCTGTCATTTCCAGAAAGTGAGCATTTAAAATGTTTCTTTTTCTAATTCTTTATTTGAAATTGATATCCTTTTTTAGCTTGTAACTTGTTGTTGTGGAAATATAGCCATAAAAATGGATTATCATGAAAAATAATATTATTTAATAAACTAGATTTTTGAATTTGTTTTTTTAACTATGTTTCTCTTTTTTTAAGAAATATTTTTATAGTTTGCTTTTTATCATCCACCCTTTCCCCATCTCCAGAGCCATCCTTTATATGAAAGACTTAGAAAAGAGAAAAAAGTTTTGTAAAATTAACATATATATGTATAAAATATCTAATGTTACATGTAGTATTTTGTACCCATAGCCCCTCACTTGTAGAAAGAAATGGGTGGGACGGCTAGGTGGTGCAGTGAATAGAGCACCTGGAGTCAGGAGTACCTGAGTTCAAATCTGGCCTCAGACGCTTAACACAAAAAACTAGCCGTGTGACCTTGGGCAAGTCACTTAACCCCAACTGCCCTCCAAAAAAAAAAAAGCAAAAAAAAAAAAAGAAAGAAACGGGGAGAAATATCTTAGGTCCTAGGGCCAACCTTAGTCATGATAATTTTACAACATTCAATTTTTCTTTAATAGATTTTATTGATCTTTTTTTTTATACTATCTAAATTCTCCCCTTGTAAGTAAAGAGGATTTTGTTATTCTTTTTATTAGATTGTAGTTTCCAGGATCCTAGATATTTCTCAGACTTCATAACTTATAAATATCTCCCCCACTATTGTACAGTGAAATAGATATAGGGGTGACACGATATGATTTTTACTATGCTTGCACTGAATAAGGATATTGCAAAAGTTAATCTGTGAGTTTGATATTGGCAAGATGCCTTCTTTGTCTGTTGCCCTATAAATCAAGTGGGCACCGGTCAATAAGTGGGGAATTCATGATGTAGTGCTGTGTGTGCCTCAGTTAGCACCCATTGAGGTTTGGGGGGGATTTAGGGGATTGCACAAGCTGGAATGCTGTGCCTGTCTCAATTGACCCATCATAGCGTAGTTGTCCCTCCTTCTTGACTGCCCCTGTGAGATGGGTGATAAGGGAATGCTGTAGGAGTTGGTACTCTCAATATCAGCTACCCTTTCAGAAGACTAGACTAGAATAAAGTAAGATTATTAACCCCTCCAAAGCTGTCTTCCTGCCCTTCCTGTCTGCCTGGATTAAGAGTGAACCTGTTAGAGCCTGGAGTCCAAAAACTCCAGTGCCTCCTGTGAAACACCCTTGTATCTCCCTCCCATTTACTCATTCGTTTTTTAAAATTTTTTTAAAATTAATTTATTTACTTTTAGTTTACAACAACATTTAGTTCCATAGTCCCTTGAGTTTCAAATTTTCTTCCCCTCTATTTCCTCCCCGCCCCCCCCATGGTGGTATGCAGTCAAATACAGGATCTACAAATATCTTCACATTAAACATTAGGTTGTAAAGGAAGATTATAACTGATGGAATGATCAGTGGGAAAGAGGAAACAAAACAAGAGCAAGAAAGAGAGAAAATAGTTTGCTTCAATCTGCATTCAGATTCTGCATCTCTTTTACTGGATATGGATATCTCTTTCAATCACGAGTCTTTTGGAGTTGTCTTATAACCTTACATTGCTGAGAGGAAATTATCAAGGTTAGTTGTCATGCATATGTTGTTTCTGTGATTGTGTACAGATTTCTCCTGGTTCTGCTCTTCTCACTCAGCATTAGTTTATATAAGTCTCTCCAGGTTATTATGAAGTCTGTCTGCTCCTTATTTCATGTAGCACAGTAGTATTTTATTACATTCATATACCACAACTTGTTCAGCCATTCCCCAATTGATGGGCATCCTCTTGATTTCCAATTCTTTGCCACCACAAATATTTGTAAATATTTTTGTACATCCTCATTCTTATACCAAAAAAATTTTTTTAAGGAAGAGAAAAAAGGTAAAACCAGTTAACATATAAAAAAATAAAGTCTTTGTGGGTGGAGCCAAGATGGCCATAGAAGCAGCAAAGTTTTGCAGCTCCCACACAGCCACCCTAAATACCCATAAAATACGACTCTAAACAAATTTTAGGGCTCCCAAACTAAAAAAAAATACAGAAAACACATCTCTCGCTGAAGGCAGCTCAGCAGGAGGGGCTCATCGTGGCAGGCTGGGAGCCAAGGCCGGCCCAGCCTGAAACTGCGCCCAGGCCTCAGGGTGGTCGGGAGGAGGCGCAGCTTGAGTCTACAGGAGAGCCGATCTGCAGCACCTGGGGCAATCTCCACATTTATCAAGCCAGGAAAAAGAAGGCTAAGAGAAAGGTCAGTGGAATTTAAGCTAAATTTGGGGGAGAAAAGCGGGACCAAACTGCCCCCAGGGTAAGGAAGCAGCTGGAAGTGGCAGGAAGAGGCTGCAAGCAGCAACTGCCCCCACTGGACTGCTTCAGAGCTCCTGGAATGCAGGTTGCAGGGGGACCGAGATGATTGATCAGGGCCAAGGGCTCTTGTGTTGAGTAGCCTGGATCTGGATCGTGGTCTCGGGTGGTGGTCCTTGGGTGCGCTTTCAGCAAACCAAAGCTGGTGGGGGCTGTAGCACCCCTCTAATAGCTTCGGCAGCTATGAAAACCCCAGCGATTTGGGACAGAGCTTTCTCCCCTAGAAGCAGAGTTTCACAGAGCTAAAACATCAATCAATTAATTGACTGGCCAACATGAGGAAAAGGAAGCAAAATAAGAACTGCAATAAAACTCTAGAATCCTTTTTTGTGGACAAAAAGGATCAAAGCATGGAACGGGAGGAAGACAGCACAGTTAGAACTCCCACACCAAATGCTTCCAAGAAACATGAAGATTGCCTGCAAGCTATAGATCA
>JAQQSW010024727.1:0-10034 GCA_028646575.1 Pseudocheirus occidentalis | reverse complement strand
TAGGGGAAGGTGGCCAGGCAGATGCAGACTCTCCTGGACATCTTCACACTGTAGTGTAGTGGGCTGCAGATGGCCACATAGCGGTCATAGGCCATGGCAGCCAACATGTAAAACTCAGTGAGCAGCAAAGCAATGAAAATGTAACACTGCCCAAAGCAACCAGCAAAGGAAATGGTCTTCCTTTCAGACAAGAAATTAGCCAGCATCTGGGGGGTGGCATTGGAGGAATAGCACATGTCTACAAAAGCCAAGTTAGTGAGAAAAAAGTACATGGGAGTATGAAGGCGGGGATCAAGTTTGATCAGCACAATCATTCCAAGGTTTCCTGACAAGGTGAGAATGTAGACTCCAAGGAAAACCACAAACAGGATGGGTTGTAGTTCGGGACGATCTGTGAGTCCAAGGAGAATAAATTCAGTCACTCTGCTGCTGTCATTTTGGCTTGACATTTCTCTGGGTCTCTGTGGTCTTCTGGCATCAATGAAATGAAATGTGAAATTAATTGAACTTCATTTAATATGACTCTTCACATTTCACAGAGTATTTCCTTCAACTATAAGCAACAGGAAGAGCTACTGTAGTTATTTTACTAAGAAGCAAACTGAGACCCACAAGATATAAAAGACATGGCTAATATGACATAGTAAAAGCATCTGTAATCACATGTAAGAATTTTGTCTCCAAATATAGTATTAATCTAATAAAGCACACCAACTTTCTAGTTGAAGAAATTTGAAAATTATTTTATGTTTCAGATTGTTATTCTCTAATCCTCTGGGTTTTTTCTTCTGAATCCAAACAAATGTAAGAATACATAGAAATTACTACTTTCTTTTACTCACCTTCCTCAGTTCTAGACAAAACTCCGAATAAAATATTGATAAGCAGCTTTAGCCATGCCTCCCTCTTCCTTTGTCAGCATAACTAGATGATCAGTGAAACCATCTGGAATAATTTACTAGGTGCTAGTGAAATGCCTGTTATATACAAACACAAACAGAGAAACACACAAACAAGAATATTTTAAGTTCATTCATAGAATCACCAAATTGTAGAACCGTAAGGGATCTTGGAGCTCATCTCAGACTAGAATTGAGTTCCATGGAGAAGTGACTAAATTTTTAGTGGTCACATAATCAATCAATCAACCAATCAAGAATTAATTCATTGTAAAATCAGGCTCAGAACACTTATTTTCACCTCTCTCTTTCTCTGTCACTCTCTGTCTCTCTCCCCCTCTGTCTCTTTCTCTATGTCTCTTTGTTTCTATCTCTCCCTCTCCCCAGCTCCTTTTTTCTTTCATTTAGACATATAGATAGATTGCCTTACTATCTCTAAATTTAGTGACAAAAAATTAATGATCTTAATTGTGTATCAACTGATCACCTTCAGTTTCAGGGGTCAAAACCCCAATTTTAAACCCTTTATTTTCTGTCCAATCATTCTATACAGTCATTTTAGTGATGGCCTTGAAGGCATCTTCAAGATTTTTTTCAATATTTTAGGTTTCTTTTCATTTTCTTTAAGTCTTTAGAAACAGCCATTCCAAGGATAAGGGACAACATTTAAAATTTTTATCCAGAGTGTTTGATAGTTTATGTAAGATAACAGTTGCCAGTTTATTATCTGTATGTCTTTCCATATAAACCTTGTCCTTCACCAGTCACACAATGTACTTCTTATCAAGATCAGGCCAGGAGTAAAGGGGGAATGTCTTCAGATTCCTGTAGATGTTGATTGTCTACAGCTGCATGCAAAAGAAACGATATATTTTGTCTGAACCTTCTCAGCCATTGAAATAGAGAAGGATTTCTACCTGTATCTGAGAAAGTGAACAGATAGCCAGAGTGTTCCGCTAATATACTTGTAATACTCAGGTGAAGTAATGAGGGCTTCACCACTCATAGTGCAGTTCCTACAAGAAATACATTAGAGAACATGAACAAGAAACTCACAAGATAGACAGGCATGGATAACTTGGAATCTATATTACTGGAGAAAAAAAGTGAATATCAACAAGATCAGATCAATTTTTTTTGTTTTGTTCTATTTAAGTGGACAAACAAAAAGGGCAGCCATTTGTTCTATGTCAACTTATAGGATTGTGTCTAGTGAAGTTCCCCAGTGATATAGCTTTTGTCTTGAACATTTTTTTTTTGCAAAAGACTTGGATAACAGCGTTCATTATATTCTTATACAGTTTCCAGATAACAGTTATCAAAGATACCTAAACAACTATGTCACAAATTCAAAAGACAAAGAAAGACTAGAAAATATGTGCGAATGAAATAAGATTAATTTTTAAGGAATAAGTATAAAGTCTTATTTAAAAAAACAATAACTACAAATCCACAGTAGAATGGGAACGGTAGGGTAGTAGTTTAATTTTCAAAAAGTATGAGTGTACTTCAAAATAAATATGTCAACATGGTAGCCAATAAAATTAGTGACTCATTTACCTTCAATATGAAATGTAATGTGTGAGGCAAAGAGCAAGAGTGCTTTTGTACTTTCCCCACCTTTACAAAATCTTGAAGAGTGTCTTCAGTCTTGAACACCATTTTTCAAGAAGGACCCTGATTAGCGAAAGAGTTTGTAGAGGAGGACAACCAAGACAGTGAAGAACCTCAATCAATACATGCAATGTTAGGAATGGTCAAAGAACCTTTGAGTATTTATCATGAAAAAGAAAAGATTTAATCAAACACTAGAGCCCTCACTATCTGAAGATCTTTCACACTGACAGTGGAGTAGAATGGTTCTGAATGGCCATAGAAGGCACACCCAAGAACCAAAGGAATCATATTTAGGTTTAATACTATTTTTTTTCTTCAAAGTTTAGAAGTATCCAAAAACTAAATCATCTGTTTAATTAAGTAATAGGTTCTACCTCTCTTAAGGTCTTCATGCCTACTTTGGATGACTACTTGTTGTATATATTAGAGCCTATTCATGTTCAAGCATCCTTTGGACCAAATGGGCTGTAAGTTCCTTTGAAGCACTGAATTTCCGTGATTATGTGAAATAGAGCCCAACAGATAAAACTGTGGTATAGTTAAAATTGCTTTAGGCTAGCTCGGAGTCAGAGAGTTTAAATTCCAATGTCAGCAATGCCATTAAATAGGGAGGTAATTTTGGACCATTCTTTTAAAACTTAGGAATTCCATGTTCTTGCTACAGAAAAGAAAGTATTTAGTCATTCTTCACACTTGTACTATTTATTTCAGCTCTACGATATTGTATGATTCATTCACATGCTTGTCATTGTCAATGTGTGAGCATTGTGACCTTGTGAGAGAAAATGCCTGTGAGTTAGAAGGACAGAGAGGTGTCATGTGGCTTCTTCTACTTCCATCTCCTTACTCTCTACTTTCCATCTTGCCAGTCTTCCTTCAAGTCTCAAAGTCCTAGCTTCTGCATGAAGTCATTCCTGGTCCTGCCTAATCTGAGAAACTTCCCTGTGAGGCTTTCTCTTTTATATCTCTTGTACACTACCCTTCATATATGTCACTGTCATTAGATTGGGAATATTTGAGAGCAGGGATCATTTTGTTTGTTTGATTGGTTTTGTGCCCACCTTTTTATCCCTATCACTTGACATAATGACTGGCAAATAATGGGTACTTAGCAACTGTCTGAAAAGGACTACGTATGAGGCCAGTTTTATTGTATTGTTTCTGAGTATATTTTGTGTGTTTATAGAATTGCCTTTGACATCATTTAACTCTTCCATAGCAGGAGAAGTTGAAGGCCAGGAAATAGTGGGTTAAGGGTATACATCTGGATCTAGAAGGGAGTTCACAGGCCATTGGCTAACCAACCCCTTCATTTCACAGATGAGAAAACTAAAAGTCAAAGTGGCTTACCCAAAGTCACATGGAAAGTGAGCATCACAGGCAGCATTTGAATCCATGTTTTATGACTCTACAGGCAGGTCCCTGATAGTCCACAGTTAGTAAATGGAACAAATAAGTTTTAAACTGATGTCTTTTGTATTTAGTACTGTTCTTTTCATTATATTGGATTCAAGCAGTTTTATAAAAACATGACGTAAAGCACATATAAACCACTGTTGTGGAGTTTCGACCCTGGATGTGAGCATAAGGCTGGGGTAAAGCTGTGTGAGAGGTCAGGATGCAGAAATCAACTCATCCCATTAACCCTTCAACAATGTGTACCTACAGCCTGGACTCTGTCCAGCAAAGAGGGAGATGGTACCAATCCTAGAGAATTGGTGGCAAGGTAAGGACCCAGGGCAGTTACAGGAATAACAGAAGGGGAATAAAGTTCTAAATTCTGGCAACTGCTAGGCCTCTTCCCCAACTGAGAATACAACTGAGTTTTATCTTGTATTTTGGAAGATGGTATTTTGAACCCAAGTATAAAATTACAGTTATCTCAATTAAATTTCATCTTCTTAAATTTATTCTAGCGTCCAATCCTGCCAAAATTTTGTCTCTGCCTATGTTCTAACTCCATTATCCAGCATATGTTATTCCTCCCAATTATGTGTCATCAGTACATTGAACATTCATTCCATTTCTTCTTTTGTTTAAACCCACAATAAGAATGCTAAATAGCATAGAACCAACCACTGATGTCTGAACTACTTCAATGCTGACTTCCTTCAAAACTGACATTGAATCATACTTGGCTTCCAATCATGCAGTCTTTTCTGAATCTGACTAACAGTCCTATTATTCAGCTACAAACTCTCTGTCTTCTGTACAATGATAGAAGTGTGACTTTATCACATTCTCTGCTAAAACAGTGATAAAATATATTTGCAGTAACTCCATTCTTTACACAGGTTTAATTATATTTTCTGGAAATGAAATTAGACTGCCAGCATCTATTCTTATTTTTTGTCTTTTAGTATTTGGAGGGGGGAAGATAGGGCAATTGGGGTTATGTGACTTGCCAAAGGTCACACAGCTAGTTTTTTGTTAAGTGTCTGAAACTGTATTTGAACTCAGGTCCTCCTGACTCCAGGGCCTGTTCAGTCTGTGCTCTATTTACCCCACCAGCTAGCTGCCCCTGAAACCTATCCTTAATCATGTTGTTCTAGTTCTTTGAGATCCCAACTTCATATTCCTCTAATAATTTACTGTATAGTTTTGCAAAAGTTAGAACTGATCAAGGGATTAGTTTAAGATTGACAAAGGAGTATGCCAGGGTTGTGTATTGTCACCTTATTTTTTTAACTTAGATTCAGTGCACATCTTGTGAAATGTCAGGCTGGATAGATCAAAGTCATTTAATTTCTGCCTCAATTTCCTCACTTGTACAACATGGACGAGAATTGTACCAGCCTCACAGGGTTGTTTTGAAGAACAAATGAAGAAAAAATTGAAAAGCAATTTGTACATCACCTGGCATACCTACTGAATCATGCGTGACGTTTTTTTCCCTTTTCAGTGTTTGTACCCTTTTTTATTATGTGCTTTGACATGCCAGCCACAGGCATTCAATTCCATGGACACAGATTTCAGTCTTCTACTCAGGCCTCACACTGCCTCTAATACCACACAACTGCTGCCTCAATGGAATGAAAACTGGTCAGATCACTGAAAAGTTGAGTCTCAGTCGGGAAGTACATGATGTTCCACTTGATCCAACCTACCTGAGCAAGGGTAAACTCTTCTTGGAGACACCTAAGGTCTTTTGGATGACAGTGAGTGGAAGGTTTATACCTTTCAGGCATTTTGAGGCCTTTTTCCCTGAAGCATTTCTCTAATCCTTTTCAGAGAAACAAGAGTCACTTGGGTAAATGTCTCCAGTGAAAAAACATGATTGATGACATCATGTTGATTGTAAACATGAGTTTGGATTGGTTGATGTTGTGCCATTTACTTTTTATTTTTATTTCAAGTTGGTTTACATGAAGAATTCTTGTGGTATTCACCTGGGACCTAATATGTTGAAATGTCCTTTCAGATTGCATCATGGATCATCTTTTATTTTAAACAGATCATTATCATGGGACAGGTCACAAGATACAAAGAATTATCAGATTTTAGAATGGAAATAGTTTTTACTGCACACTATAGAATCTATCTCATAGGAATGATGAGGAATCTGAGGCCAATCAAGCATAAGATACTCAACCAAGATGGTACTATGGCTTTGTGTTAGAGCTATGATTATAACCCACTGATTCTTTATACCTAGGACATATACATTTGATCTGTACTATAATTTGTAATCTAAAAAGCAGCTCTTGATATTTATGGAATTATTGTTCATTTTATAGATTGACCCATACCTTTTATTCTCCTTTGTGCCTTCTCACTGTATATTATGCATGTATGTATATATCTACATACATATATACATATTATATATTTATATTTATATATATATACACATGTGTTAGTATATCTATATTTGTGCATGCATCTGTGTATGTATGTATATGTGTGTATATGCTAGGTATTGTGTGTATATGTCAACTCCCATTAGTGTTACAAAGTGTATTTGTTCATTTCTCAGATGAGGATACTCCCTCCATTTTAAGGGTCTTTTCTCCTTTTCTCCCCTTGGATTATAGTTATCACTGGGTAATCATAACATCATGTCTGAACCTTCACAACTACATGGACCATAGCATGTACAACCCTTCTATCCTCCAGTATCTCCAAAATTTTGTCTAAACTAATGTCCTTTGCTTCAATGCCACCATTTATCCATCTCATCCTCTGCTGTCCCCATTGTTTTGGCCTTCTATTTGTCCCAACATCATGACCTTTTCCATGAGCCCTATCTTCTCCTTAGGTGTCCAAAGTATTTAAGTTTCAGCTTTAATATTTGACTTTGCCAAGGCATAGTTTGAATTAAGTTCTTTGAGTTTCCACTTACTCAATCTCCTTGCTTTCCAAGAGATTCTCAAAGGTCTTCTCCAGAATCACGGTTCAATAACATCAATTCTGCAGGGCCTCATCTTTTTTTGAAGTCCAACTCTCTTAACCATACATTATTCTTGGAAAACTAATACTTTGACTACATATGCCTTTGTTGACATGGAGATGTCTGGTTTTTTTAGTATGCTTCCCAGATTTACCATAGCTTTATTTTAAAGAATAAGCATCTTTCAATTTCATGACTTCAGTCAACATCTGCGGGGATCTTTGAGCCCAAGAATAGAGAATCAGACAATACATTTCCTCTCCCTCTCCTGGCCAGTATATGATGGGGTCAGTTGCCCAGATCTTAGATTTATTGATATTACATTTCAAGTCAGCTTCTATACTTTCCTCTCTTACCCTTATCAATAGATTTCTTAATTCCTTTTCACTTTCCCCTCTCAAAATAGTATCATCTACACATCTGAGGTTGTTGATGTTTCTCCTGGCATTCCTAATTCAAGTTTTTGATTCATCCATCCTGGCATTTTGTATGATATACTCTTTATATAATAAAATAAATAAGGTGCCAATAAACTTAGTGAACTGATTCAACTTCCATTATTAGAAAAACTTACAACTGATATCCAACTTTTTCACAGTAACTTAAATTAGCCAACCCTGAAATCAAAGCTGAGATCGAACTATGTAACAGTTGTTCCCAATTTGCTGAAATGTATTGGGTAGCTGGGTGGCACAGTGAATAGAATAATGTCCCCAAAAGTAATGAAGACTCATCTTCCTGAGTTAAAATCTGGCCTTGGACACTTAGTAGCTATGTGACCCTATGCAAATCACTTTACCTTGTTTCACTTTTACTTGTCATTTCTCAAATCACCAGGAGGAGGAAAGAGCAAGTCACTCTAGCATTTTTTTGCCAAGAAAATCCCAAACAGGGTGATGAAGGGTCAGATGTGATTGAAAAATGACTGAAAAATAGATCCAAGGAAATGTAAAGATTTTTTAAATTCTGTTTAATTTTCTTTTAATTCTGCACAGAATACTGCCATTTCTGTGATACCTGTAGTTTCCCAAAGCTTTACTTGTTTGCCACAACAACTGTGTTACAATTACAGTGTCTTCAAATATCCAGAACGAAATTTTCCCAGCTCAGAATTTCTAAAATGTGTTTAGTATTTGTAGCATTTTCCTGGAGATGCTACCCCTCTCACTCATTCCTTTGAGCACAACCTGTAAGTTTCCTCACAGACATCCCACAGAAACATATTACTATTTCCAAATATTGGATAAAAACGGATCATAGAGAAGGAAAACTGTACAATGGACAGATCTATGTTTCACCAACAGTAATATCTAGTCTAAGATACTAAGGGAATGCTCAATGAGCCTCATTGTATCTCCTTATTCCATTATGGCAATTTGACTCTCTTCTCCTTGAAATATTTTCTAGCCCATTCCAAAGAATCAAGAATCACTTGGGCAAATATCTCCAGAGAGAAATAATGATTAGTGGAACCACCTTTATTAGAAATTTGAATTAGATTTTGATATTATGTATTTTGCTTTATGTATTATTTAATTACTTAATTTCAAGTAAGTTCATTTTGTGTATTTTGTTTGTCCTTCAATTGGCATCATCAGATTTGGAAATACTTCTTCAAGGTGCATCATAAATCATTATTTAAACTGAACAGTTCATTATCATAAACAAGTCTTCAATTATATGAAACAATACAATATGAAATGTGGAAAGGACCTTCAAGTTTCTAGTCAGTTCAATGAAAATAGACATTTAGGAAGATGGCAGTGTAGAAGCAGCAAGGCTTCGCAGCTCCCACACAGCCACCCTAAACACCCATAAAATATGACCCCAGACAAAGTCTAGGACTCTCAGAGTCACAAAAATAGAGAAAACATCTCTCGCTTAAGGCAGCTCGGCAACAGGGGCTCAGCAAGGCAGGCTGGGAGCAGAGGCTGGCCCAGCCTGAAGCTGAGACCACAACCAGGCCCTGGGCGGTAAGAAGGAGCTGAGCTGAGCTGAGCCCAGCCATGCAGCAGCCAGTCTCCAGGAGAGAAGATCTACAGCCTCCAACACCTACACAGCTATTGGAGAGGGGCAGCTTGGCAGGAGGGGCTCATCCAGCAGGCCGGCAGGCTAGGAGAAGAGACCAGCCCAGCCCGAAAACCGCAACCTGGCCAGGCCAGGTCCCAGGGTGGCCAGGAGGAGCTGAGCCCCCCAAGCCACAGTGTGAGTATACTTCAGAGAAGATCTAAAGCACCTAAGGGGATCTTTAAATCCCACAAACCAGGATCAGAGATGGTTAGTGAAAGTGAAACTTTTAAACTTAATTTGGGGGAGGAAAAGCAGTTCGGCCAATCTGCCCCTGGGGCAAGGAAGCAGTGGGGGAAGGGCAGAAACGACTGTAACTGGCAACTGCCCCCACTAGGCTGCTTCAGAGCCCCTGGCCTGCAGACTCAGCAGAGGGGCTGAATCACTTGATCAGGGCCAAGTGCTCTTGTGTTGAGCGTCCTGGATCTGGATCGTGGTCTTGGGTGGTGGTCCTGGGGTGTGCTTTCAGCAAGCCAAAGATGGGAGTACTTGCCACACAACCCCCTAATAGCTGTGGCATCTGGGAAAATCCCAGTGATTTGGAAAAGATCTTTTCCCACTGGAAGTAGAGTTTCACAGAGCTAAAAAAAAACAACAACCAATTAATTGACTGGTCAACTTGAGGAAAAGGAAGCAAAATAAGAACAGCAATAAAATTCTAGAATCCTTTTTCGTGGAATGGGAGGAAGACAACCCAGTCAGAATTCCCACACCAAATGCTTCCAAGACAA
This sequence comes from Pseudocheirus occidentalis, assembly GCA_028646575.1. Taxonomy (NCBI): domain Eukaryota; kingdom Metazoa; phylum Chordata; class Mammalia; order Diprotodontia; family Pseudocheiridae; genus Pseudocheirus; species Pseudocheirus occidentalis. Next base: position 330 of record JAQQSW010024727.1, on the reverse strand, counting down.
TTGAAGAATGCCTAGAAGGTATACATCAACTGAAAAAGGACTTGAAAACCAAATAAGAGAAGTGGAGGAAAAATTGGGAAGACAAATGAGAATGATGCAAGAAAATAATGAAAAGAGAGTCAACAACGTGACTGAAGAAAACAACATTTTAAAGAATAGATTAATTCAAATGGCAAAAGAGACCCAGAAAGCCAATGAGGAGAAGAATGCCTTAAAAAGTTGAATTTCCCAGATGGAAAAAGAATCTCAAAAGAGAATAATTCCTACAGAATTAGAGTGGAGCAAGTAGAAGCTAATGACTTTATGAGAAACCAAGATACTATTAAACAG
>JAQQSW010024726.1:0-10034 GCA_028646575.1 Pseudocheirus occidentalis | reverse complement strand
AAAAGGGGAGAAAATCTGTAACTCAAAACCTTGTGGAAATGAATGATGTAACCAAGAAAATAAATTAAAATTTAAAAAAAAAAAAAGACTATCCTTGAATTTCCCCAGTGGACAGAATGCTGGGCTTGGAGTCTGGAAGATCCGAGTTCAAATTTGACTTTAGACACTTACTAGCTGCATGACCCTGAGCAAGTCACTTAACCCTGTTTGCTAACTTAATCCACTAGTGAAGGAAATAGCAAACCACTCCAGTCTCTTTACCAAGAAAATGCCAGGAACAGCATTGGTGTGGTATGGTCTCTGAAGAGCTGGTTATGACTGAACAGTAGGGGCAGCTAAGAGTTCCAGGCCTATCTCTCTTTATCAAAGCTTTACTTGATGTAACAACAGTTCATCGGAATCATCCTGTTGAGGTTCACCTCTTGGACAGTGTCAAACCATGCCATGCCAGTCACTCTGATCGGCTTCCTCTTCCTCATCCCCTCACCCCCCCAGAACTCTGGGCTGTGAGGGGGGAGTTTTCACTTTCTTGTGCTCAGAATCAATTTGCTGCCACCAGAACCTTTACTGTTCTAGTCTTGCTCCCCATACATGTTGCTTTGTCCAATTAAAATAAAAACTCTTTGAGACAGAGAAAAAAAAAAGCATTAGCCTCCCTGAAACATTCTGATAAATGATCACTTGAAGGCTATCCTTGGGGGACAGGGAGAGAGAGGTCAATGAAGTCACACAGCAATTGTAACCCTATCCACACTTTTGGTTATCATATTAAAGGAATTCAGAATATTCTGAGGAAATATTCTACACAGAAATGGTGACACTGAGAGAAAGCCAATGGCATTACTGGTTTGGTTGTTTTTATTTTTTTATTATTGACTTAACAGCAACTTTGTACAAGTTATGCAATCTGGCTAAATGTTGCATTCAATTACTTTCCCAGGAAACAGAACACCAGAATACTTATAATCTATAAATGATTACTCTAATTTGAAAATATTTAGCAGATTCAAAATAATCTAGAAATATCTCCATTTTTTTGTCTTATTACTTGGATCCTCAATCACCAAGACTTTATTAAAAAAAAAAAAAAGAAATGATGCCCTTAGAGTCAGGAAGACTCCTCTTCCTGAGCTCAAATCTGACCTCAGACACTTAGCAGTTGTGTGACCCTGGGCAAGTCATTTAACTCTGTTTGCTTCAATTTCCTCAGCTATAAAATGAGCCAGAGAAGGAAATGGCAAACCACTCCAGTATTTATGCCAAGAAAATTCCAAGTGGGGTCATGAAGAGTCAAACATGATTGAAATGACAGAATAACAAATTAAGTGACTTATTACATGTCAGATACTGCGTTGAGGGGTATGGATAGAAAGACAAAAAAATTCTTTTAAAATGAGTTTCCTTTGAATGAAGGAAGGAAACATGTACTTAGAAAAACAAGTACTTATGTAAGAAAACAAAAAAATAGGAAAATAATTTGAGGGACCAGAGGCAGTAGAGGCCAAGGGGATCACAGATGGTTCTTTTAGAAGGTGGTGCTAGGGGTACCTTTAAAAAGAGGTTAGGGGTTTCTTTTAAAAAGAAACTAAGGACTTTTCAGTTTGGGATCTCTTTCAGGAGGTCTCCAGTGGATTCTCCCGATTTCTATTTTACCCTCTGTTTCTAGGATCTCATGGCAGTATGTGTGACGACCAACCTTGATAAACTGTACTCTTCTCAGCAACGCAGTTAGAAGACTACGTATAGTTATAATGCTACAAGTCTCAGGATGGAAGGAGGTATCTACATTCAGAGAAAGATCTAGAAATAATGGAGTTTAAATGGAGACTGAAGCAATCGACATGCTATCATTCTTTTCCATGTTTGGATTTCTCTCTTTTTTCCCATTGTTCACTCTATCAGTTACAACCCTTTTATACAACCAGACTAATGTCCAACGTGAAACTATTTGGAGATCATATACTTGATTGCATGCCACCATGGGTGGGTGGAGAGGGGACGCAGTGGAGAGGGAGGGGAGAAAATTTGAAACTCAAGGGATTCTGGAACTGAATCTTGTAAACTAAAAGTAAATAAACAAATCAATTTTTAAAAATTTTAAAAAAATTTTTTAAAAGAAATAAAAAGACACCAAGTCCTACAATAGTCCTAGTCTCTAGGGGCAAAGCAAGGAGGGAAACTCAATATATAGGTAACAGATCTTGCATTCATTTTCTCACCATTTCTACACCACAAACCTTTCAGAGAAAACATGTGTTTTGATATTGTCACTGACACTGTTATCAAGTGGCATAACACAAATCATCATGTCATAGAATCAATGAGTGCCAGTGTAAATTGACAACTCCCTCACTCAAAATCTAGATACATATTTGGTCATAAGACATTTCAAGAGAAAGGTCAGGAATGATTAACAAATAAACAGCACTTCACACTGCAGAAAGGATTCTCTACAGTTAATGTTGATAAAGTTTTATTCTTCCCCAAATGAGACCTTCACTTTAAGCTGATTTGAGTTGTTTTCCTTAAATATCCCTCTTCTCCATGTCTGACTAATGAATGCAGGAATCATTTTCCAATACTAAGACTGGGCGCTGAGCTATCCTTTAATGATATGATGGTGATTCAAATGTACAATGACTATATGAGTATTCAGATCATTTGCTTTACAGTACAAATGATTTTGCTCTTAGATACTACAGCTTCTGGCCTATTGATTTACCTCCAGTCAATCTACATATTTGAGGCTGTACTTTATGCTGGTCAAGGGCAACTATATGAAATGCAAACATTCGATTATGAATTATAGCTCCACACAAAAGAATAAACATTTCAACTGTGATTAAATTAATATTTATTTAGTGCATGATGGCCTAAGTGGTTTGAGAACAAGACTCAAAGTCACAGACCTAGGTTCAAGTCCTATCTCTGACACCAGCTATGTGATCATTGGAAAGTTACTTAAGCTCTCAATGTTGCAGGACACACTATAAGACTTTTTGGTAAGCATTTGGGAAGGGGAGAAACATTATATAAACCATTACAAAACTAAGCATGATTGTTGTTATTGTTGTTCAGTCACTTGTCATCCCACTAGAGCGGTTTACAATTTCCTTTTCCATCTCCATTTTGCAGATGGGGAAACCGAGGCAGATAGGGTCAAGTGACTTGCCCAGAATCATATGGCTAGTAAGTATCTGAGGCAGAAATTTTCCTGAATGTACATTCTCTGTGTTGCTGAGAAGAGTCCAAATGCCCTTTTCCTGAATGTACACCTGGCACTCTATCCACTGTACCACCTACATGTCACCTCTAAGACTAAAAGTTATAAATAAGTATAGGCAATTTCCAGTACACATACAAAAGTACAAATACAGAGTTCCTTATCACTCTCCACAAAAGAAGGGGGAGGGGAAACCCATTATATCCAAGCCATTGTGGATAAAAATGTATAAAACAAAATGTCTTCACAAAGAGATTTACAAACTGGTAGAAGTAAAAATATATACACAAAGAATTTAATAATTTGGGCTTCATACTGACAAATGGGTGATAAAAGTGAAAGATTTACAAAAATTCTTATAATAAAATATTTTCGTTATTAAAGGCCACATAGATCTACCATACTTGACACAATGATCTTGGTTATGTTTATAGAAGAGGGAGAAATGTCACCAAAGAGATAAAAAGATGGAAATGCAGCTATATTATACCAAGAATACCCATGAAGTATTGGTGCTAAAGGCCAGCATTGTCAGAAGAGTGAGGTATTCAAAGGCTATCTGAAGGAGGGGAAGCTATGAAGGATATTAAAATATTTGAATAAAATTAAATGAGTGATGGTTTTAAAAATCATATTATATAGCAAAACCATTCTCTCTTGACAGATTTCTTTTCTTTTTTTAGAAAAGAATGATAGCATGTATTGCTTCAATCTCTATTTAAACTGTAGTCTTTCTAGAGCTTTCTCTGAATGTAGATATCTCCTTCCAACCTGAGATTTATAGAGTAGTCTTGACAGAATCTTTATGCAATCCAAGTTAGCATTCACACCAAAGAAAACAGAAAACCTGAACAATTATTCAACAAGCAGTAATAAGTATCTACTGGGCTTATATTGGGTAGAGGTGCAGGGGAAGTACCATCACATCACAGTTTCTGCCCTTTTCACTCTCAGTCCTTAAGGGGCATACTAAGAGGAATATAGCATGTTTTCAGATAAATACTGTATGTGTGTGCACAGGAAAAAGCTTCTTGAAAATGTTAGGGTTGCAGGGTGGCTAGGTGGCACAGTGAATAGAGTATAAACCCTGGAGTCAGGAGGATCTGAGTTCAAATCCAGCCTCAGATACTTGACACACTTACTAGCTGTGTGACTTTGGGCGTCACTTAACCCCAATTGCCCTCTGAAAAGAAGGAAGGAAGGAAGGAAGGAAGGAAGGAAGGAAGGAAGGAAGGAAGGAAGGAAGGAAGGAAGGAAGGAAGGAAATATTATGGTTTCCTAAATCACCTAGGAAAAATAGGTTGGAGCCAGACAGTGAAGGGCTTAAAAGGCCAAAATCAGAGTTTATAGTTTTACTTAAGATCAAGGGAAAGCTCACTGAAGATTTCTAAGCAAGATAAAGTTACTATGCTTAGTTAGTGTCAGAATTGAGCAGTAAACAGAATCACAGATGAAGAACTAGAGAAGACCTTCCAGATCATTTAGTGCAATCTCTAATTTTGCAGGCAAGGATAGTAAGGTCAAAGAAGTTAAATGTCTAATGAACTGGGAATGGAACCCAGGACCTCTGACTTAAAAAAAGAAAATAGAGTTATTTCTATTGCACTAGAGAAATTATGTTCATAATCTAAGAATCAATGTAATTCAAATCTATTGAAGTAATTATGTAGGGTATGACAAAGAAAGAGTTGGAAAGAACCTGTGAAAGAATTTAGTAAAAAACAAACAAATCAACAACAACAACAACAAACCCAGGATAACATAGTTAATTAGTAGCTGAACTGGGAGTAGAACACATGGCTCTGAACTCATGTCATTTACCCTTATAGACTTTATTGACTTGAATTTTTTTTAAATGTGAGCTCAGTGCTCATTTTAATGGAACTACACATGCATTACAAGAAATTTAATTGTTGCTAATTTGTTGAGCTATTAGAAAAAACCCAGTTTTAATGCTATCCAAATCCCAGAAGAAAGTAAGATACCAAGAAGCAGTAACACATTTGCCCACCAGTTTATATAATTAACAGAGAATATTAGCAAGTATAAAGAGACCTTTGTGTATACAATTTGAAATTTGGAGTTGAATTCCTTAGCACCAAAGATAGAACACATTAGGACCCTTTAAGAAACATTTTCAAGAAATCTTGCAAAAATGAATTAAATTGGGTTTCTTTATTAAAAAAAATATGAATCTATATTAAGATGCTGAAAAATATGATGTTTTATGAATGACCCAATCTCTGTCTCCAGACTGTATTAAATTATGAGTGAAAACAGCATACCAGAGATGGAAAACTTTCATTCAATTCCTTTTACTAATATTTTTTTTTGCCCAGTAGACACATTGCTCATTGTGTATGACACATATATAAAGATTGGACCTTTGAAAGCAGGTAATTTATCTGAATATTTAGGAGTGGAGGGAAAACACTGTATAATAGATCTCTCCTTCTTGCACTCATATTTAAATATACAACCCTACAATATTTTCTTCAAGATTTGCTCTACTTTAAAAAACCACTGATACCGAAAAACATGAGCTGAGAATGAGATTCTATTTTTAATCTTCAATTAAAAGTGGAGAGTACAAGCTCTAACCACAGAAAGAGATGTTGAACTTTTGGGTTTCTAATTCTAATAGTTTCATTCATAGGGACAGAAAATCACATACCCTGATGCCCCATGAAGTTACACAACTACCCCTCAATGCACTGTGACTTCCATACTTTTTGTTACATGGAACAAAGAAACAATAAATTAACTCAGCTAAAAAAGAGAGAGAAGAATTTGGGGAGCCTACCTCCAAAGACAGCTAGCTCCAAGAAGAACATTGTGTGGTTTCTGATTCTTGGTTAGCTACACAGAAGTCCAATGTCCAATTCTGAATCTCATCAAGTCTCTTAACATCCCTAAATGGCATTCTTAAACACTTTAATTACATTAAAAATTAAGATTTTTGCTGAAAATAAAAGAGTAAAAACTAGAAACAGATGCTGAGATTGAACACTAATATAATTCTTATGTCAAATTTACTTCTAGGAGAACCAGATATCATAAAAAAATTTAATCTGTATTCAAATTTTGATAAGATGCCACAAAAGCAAGATAGTAATTGAATTAAAATTTGATAAGAAAATTAAAAATTTATAAGAATTGAAAATAAATCTGCATCAGGTACTTTAAGTATGAAGCGCAAATTTCAAAAATAAAAGCTTTTTATTACATGTTTTTACTGTAAAAGTCATTGGACAGTTGATTTAAATTTTTTTAGTTAATAACTAAAACACACTCCATTTGTTTTAGCAATGTATTTCTAAAGGACAACACAACACTCAAAGTAAAAAAAGATAGGTTAGGATTCTGTGGCTTTTATGGTGCCTTTGAGCTGCAAATCTATCATCTTAATTCCTGAGTCTATCCATTCTGATTAGTTCTGAGGATAGAGAAAGGTAAAAATGAATTTTGATTGTGTTCTCTAAAATTAAAAATACCATTGCAAGTAATGTCTAGTCTAAGGTGTATCTGCACATCAAGCGGAAGCTCTATATAGTTTACTCTAAGAGAAAGAACAAATAGTGGATAAAACTTGAGTTTAAGTCCTAAGTATCTCACTAATAAGTCAAGTCACCTTGCCCAATGAAAGAACTTGTGTTCTCTGTATGCAAAACTATTTTCTGATACTCATAAGACAGCTTTGGAAAATAGAAGATATTATATAATAAAATATAAGGTACTAGACTTACTTAGCTTTAAAAGAAAATAATAGTCTTCTTGACATGTGTATTGCAATTAAAGTGTATGTAGTATTATTCAAAGCAATATTAGCAAAGGTATTGTCCAAGATGCAAATGTGGGCAAGACATAATGTTTTCCTTCAAAGATTTTACAGTTCAGTAGCATCTTACTACTTCTTGGGGGTCTTCTCAGTTCTTCTCTGTCCTTCCCCATTTCCCTACATACCGGTACCATTTTAAAGTATAACTCTGGCTACTGTAAAGTTCTACTCAAGAATTCTCAATGGTTCCCTATCTTTTAGTATACAAATAGCAAACTCCCTTGCCTAATATTCAAGTTGTTTCACAACACCTTGCCACTCTCTTCTTTTCCAGTCTTGTATCATATTAATCGCAATCATGCTTCCTAAGGCGTAGCCAAATGGATCTAATTTGTCTCTCACCCACCTGCCCCTCCCCAAAAGTGCCATGCACTTATCTATTTCCATGCTTTTGTTTATATTCTTTCTTATTCCAAACATGTCCCTCCTAACTCTCTTTATTGACTTCCTACTCATTTCTTTAAAGCTTAACTCAAATAACCTCTACCCTAGAAAGTCTTTGAGCACTTGGGTTTTACCAAGCATTTTGCTTTGTGATTCTCTAAAGTAATTACATAGTCACCACCTTAATTCATACCCATAAGTGCTTTCTACTCTTGTAATGACAACACAGTCACAATCTACTACCATAGAAATTTGTCTCTGGGCACTGTGAAGTTAAATGATTTAACTAGGAGCATGCAACCAACACATACATGTCTGAGACAGGACTTGAACACATCATGTATTATTTAGTTATTCCTATGTGAATCTTATCCATTCTATATAAAAACAGGAGCTATTTGTTATCTAAAACTTTATAATGGCCCAAGCACATAGCAGAGCTAAGAACAGAAGAGATAAGCACCTAAATATTTGAAAGACTCAAAGCATGACACTCTCTGCTATAAGAATTGGTTTTACATGGTGGCTTTAAGGTATCAGTTAGGCATTTTGATAATAACAAATTAATACGAGAAATGTCATTATTTATGGATTTAATCTTTTCATCTCTACTGGGATATATATTTTTTAATATTGAGCACTTACATAATATGAAGGCTTCATCAGATTTCCCTCAATTATTATGTATGTAAACAGTCTAACCCCTAAACATGGATTTTCTCTTCTCACTAGATTGTCAATAATTTTGTTTGACAATGAACCCACTGAACATCATGGTACAGTGTCCTTTAGCATTTGTATTAAATTGAATTTTAATATACTCGTGCCACGTTTCATCTGATTATCATTTAAACAGCTTCACCACATCAACAAGCTAAAAATCTTATGCTTGGTAAAACATAAATCTGTAAACTGCTGATGTTTGAGAACTGGCACAGGACATTCAACCCTTCCCATAGAGACAATGGCAGACAGAATTCTCATCATTTCCTTTGAATTTTTCAAGTCTTATAGTTGACATAACATTCCACAAAGATGTGAGGTGATATATACATATACATAAACATATACATATACACATATACAACATATTGATATATCTATATCTAATGATATAGATATCACAACTGCCTTTTAGACATCTCAGACTGGGTGTCATGTAAAAATATAAAAGTCAATATGTCCAAAATTAAATTCTCTGTCTTTCTACCACATGCCTTCTCTTCGTCCTAACTTCCCTATTATTATTATTAAGAGTACTAATTAGTACTAATATTCAAGTTGTTTCACAATATCTTGCCACTCTCTTCAAGGAAGGAAAAGAGAGAGAGTATACCCTATAACAGAACTGAGAATGCCTTGTCATCACAGTTCTTATGCTTATTACTTGACATGGGCAGGTCATTTAAGCAAATAAGTCATTTTGACTATCATAAATAACTACATTTGATAGACACTATCTGCATGCAGAGGAAGAATGGATAAATAGAAGAATGAAGAGAATAATTTTATATATGTATATCTAAACCTATTTGCGTGTAATGGTAGCTGTCTCTAGGGTGTGTGTGGCGGGAGAGTGAGTTAAAAAAATAAAAAAGGAGAAAAAGAAAAAAAAAGAAATTCACATGATATCGTTGTTGTATATTTAAAAGGAATATCAAATTGTACATAATAGATTTGCAATTTTATGGGCAATCATCTTTTTTTGTTAAACTACATTACATGCTTGTTTTATTCCATAATTTTTTTTTAAAAGGTTGGAAAAAGTTCGCTATAGAAGGCAGAACTTTAGGGAAGACGTGAGGGAAACTATGGAGGCCAGGAAGTGAATATGAAGGACAGCATTCTGGGCATGGAGGACTTTAAGGTGTTGGGAGATCAATTGTCTGATGAGATAAATGGCAAGGGGGCCGAAGTTACTGGACAGCAGAGCATGTGGAGGGGAGTGAGGTATAAGGAGACTATAAAGGTACCAGGGACCTGATGGTAAAGGGTTTGGAAAACCTAATAGAAGATTGTCTATGTCATTGTGGAGGTGATAGGGAGATACTGACATTTTACTGAAAAAAAGGGTAACATGATCAGATTGGTACTTTCAGACCATTACACCATGGTGGTGATGGCATGTTTACCTTCTGATGCTTCTTCTCTTTGAATGTCAAATTTTCTGTTCAGTTCTGGTTTTTTCATCAAGAATGCTTGAAAGTCCTCTACCCCTCTGAATGACCATATTTTCCCCTGGAACATTATACTCAGTTTTGCTGGGTAGGTGATTCTTGGTTTTAATCCCAGCTCTCTTGCTCTCTGGAGTATTATATTCCAGGCCCTTCTATCCCTCAGTGTAGAAGCTGCCAGATCTTGGGTTATCCTGATAGTGCTTCTGTAGTATTCAAATGTTTTTTTCTTGGCAGCCTGTAATATTTTCTCCTTTAACTGGGGATTCTGAAACCTGGCAATAACATTTCTAGGAGTTTTCTTCTGGGGATCTTTTTGAAGAGGTGATCAGTGAATTCTTTCAAGTTCTATTTTGCCCTCTGATTCTAAAACATCAGGGCAATTTTCTTTGAGGATCTCTTGAAGGATGCTTTC
>JAQQSW010024725.1:0-10035 GCA_028646575.1 Pseudocheirus occidentalis | reverse complement strand
CAGATCTGTAAGACCTCTTATGCCCAGCACCAACAGGTATGTCAAATTCATAAGAAAATGATGGAGATCATGACCTGAGAGGTTCAGACAAATGACTTGAAAGAAGTTGTCAATAAACTGATTCCAGACAGCATTGGAAAAGACATAGAAAAGGCTTGCCATGATGTATTTGTCCGAAAATTCAAGATGCTCAAGAAACCCAAATTTGAATTGGGAAAGCTAATGGAGCTGCATGGTGAAGGTGGTGGCTCTGGAAAACCTTCAGGATTGGTATGAATCAGGCACGATGAAACAGGTACGAAAGTAGAAAGGGCTGATGGCTATGAACCACCAGTTCAAGAATCTGTCTAAAATAAGAACTTTCAAAGGTTGAAAAATAAAAATTTGCCATTGTGAAAAAAAAGAAAAGCCTCACTATGACTGACCTTCCTTTCTTCTTTCCTTCATTTCCCCTTATTCATCACCTTGGTACTCCTAAATCTCTCTCTCCTCTCCCCCCCTTAAGAAACAAAATCAAAACAACTCTTAGAACAAATGAATTAGGCAACACAAATCCACACACTGGCCGTGTCCAAAAATGCCCGTGGCTACTTACCACTTAAGTAGCATGCATCCTTTCTAAGTTCTGAGTCCATAGCATTGGCAAAATCGAGATTGAATTTACAGTCCACTTCTGGGGCACAGGCCACTTCCTGACTGTCATCCACAGCTGCCATCTTTATACCTAATGAAATCGGAGACCATATTATTGAAAGATAACTGAAGTTCTTTTGACATCTCATATTATCTCCCAGCTGATTTCCCAACTCATATTTCTTAGAGTTTTTCTTTTCTGTTAGCATGTTGTCTTCTTTCCTGTTATAGCACTCTGTTATTTAGGAATATTTCTTATTCTCTGAGTTATATTGTAAACTTCTTGAGGGCAGGATTACCTTGTTTTTCCTTTCGTATTCTCAGCACTCAGTACTGTGCTGTGCACAGTTAATTTATAATATAATATAACATAACATAGTATAGTATAATATAATATAGTATAGTATGATATATATGATATAACATAACATAATATAATACAATATAACATGATACAATAATATATAATATTATAAAATTAATAATGTCAATTTATATATTTTATAAAGACAGATATATGTTATATCTATATGTAGTTAATTTATATATTTTAAAAATTGAAGTCAGTACTTAACTTGGAACCTTGGATATTTAATATGCATTTGTTGAACCCTATAATCTACTGACTATTTCATTTCTTGGCTATCTGATAGGTTTATCCTAACAATGTGAACACTTTTGTTACATTCTTAAAAGTAGAACTCATCATGTCCAAGATAGGTGCATGCTTGTGTCATCCTTCATAGGAGCTTACAAATTCTTTTAGGGTAGAATAAGATCATGTGTTTCATTCGTTTTCTGAATGCTTGACTTTCAGGCTTTAGCACTATACTTTGCACAAACCATTCATTTGGTAGATATCTGTTCAGTGAACAAATGAATGAATCAAAACCAGTGGTATGAATGCATTTCCATCAATGTGAAAATGATATCACAATTTTTCCTGTTTTATTAGGGTGAAGAAGTTAGTAAACAGGAAGTTCTGGGTATCTGAAGAGGGTAGATCAGATTCCATGAATGATGAAGAAAACAAAAAGAAAGGTGAGATCGGAGGCACCAATCGCAAACTTCAAAAATTTCCCAATTATCATACAAACTCAAAGTTGGAAGGCATTTCAGGTCCAATCTGTACCTAAATAAGTATAGACAGGAGTATTGTATGTGTGGCTCACACATACAAGAATAGGCATTTCTAAGGAAAATTTTAATTCCAATCAGGAGGGGAAAGAGGAGGAGCCAGAGGCTGCATGGGGTACTGGATAGAATTTTATCTGTATGATCCCTTAAATATTATTAGTCTGGGGGAAGTAACTTTGAGATTCAAGTTAAATTCTTGATCTCAATTAATGGGGAAAGTCCCCCTCCCCAGGCTTTGTATACAAGGCTTGATGCCCTTCCCACCAAATACCAGTTCTACAATGAATATACATAACATATAGAAAAATTTATCCAAGTCAAAAGCAAAAACAAATCCGAGAAAAAAATATATGAAAGTATATATCAGACAATATGGGTTGAAAGACTTCTCCCCTTGAGAGCAGGATATTTCAGTTCAACTGAGAGAGAGTTCTAGATTTCACCCAGAGGGAAAATTCTCTGAAGTCTCTAGAATAGCAAGCTGGGAATAAAGACACGATAGAGATTGCCAGTTCCTCTTGTGTCATCTTCTTCTCAGAATCTTTCTCTCCCTTCAGTGACCTGGAGAGAGGTTGAAATGGCTATCTTCTCTCTTAAAACTGGAAGCCAGAAGAGCCCACTAGAAGCTCTACAAGCCAGAATCTCTTCTCTGTTGCTCTTGTCAACTCTGCTCTGCCCCTCATGTTGATGCAGGGCATAGATTTTCACAAATGAGGAGAGAGTCCCATGCCAATGGGTTTTAGGGCTTACAGAAAAATTCATGCCAGACAAATGATTATCTAGCCTCTGCTTGAATGCCTCTAAATGATGAAGAGTGTACTTCTTTCCAAGGCATTCATTCCCCCTCTGGGACAGCTCTAATTTTTAGGAAGTTCATCTTAAAATTAAATCAGAGTCTGCCTTTCTACAACTTTTTCCCTAGTTCTTCACATTTCTAACCTCTAGGGCAGTGGTTCTCAACCTTCCTAATGCCACGACCCTTTAATATGTGTATGTGGGTGTATCTGTATGTGGGCTGACTCGCCTGGAGATGATGGAGGGTAGAGGAGCAGTATCTCAGTTCCCAAGATCATCAGAAATATGTGTTTTCCAATGGTCTTAGGTGACCCCTATGAAATGGTTGTTTGACCCCCAAAGGGGTTGTGACCCACAGGTTGAGAACCACTGCTCTAGGGAAAAACAGAACAAATCCACAGTAGTTTCCTTTGGGTATGACAGTCCTTAAGACAGCTCATATGTTTCTGTAAAACAGCCCTATTACCTTCAACTGATTCTCATATGGCATGATTTCCAATCCTTTTATGATTCTAGTCATCATGCTTCGAATGCTGTCCATGCTTGTCAAAGTCCTTATTAAATGTGGTGCCCATGGCTAGACACAGTAGTCCAGAGGTGATCTAACTAGCACTGAATACAATGGCACTCCTTCTGGATGCTGTGTTTGTCTCAATGTAGCTTAAGATGGCGGTGGGTTGTTTTTTTTTTTTTAGCTTTCACGTATCAAAGCTGAATTGTATTGAATTTGCAGCCCACTAAAACTTCTATGTCTTTTTTCTTATGAACAATTATCCAAAGGCTATCTCTATTTATCTTTCCGTTTGTGTGCTGATAAATAGAAACTGTGGTCAAAGGTTCTTCATATCCTTCATGGTTGTAAAGCAACCCTTGAACCTTGTTAGCCTATCCGCTGTGGCAGCCCATCCTGCCCTGCCCTCTCCTATCCTGCTCTCTACTATCCTACCCCACTATTCTTGCTGAATCTCCATCAAGGTCAATAAAAAGGGTTTTTAAAAATCTGAACTTAAACACCAAATAAAGTGGGGATTTCTTTATAAAAATAGGACAGAAAAAGATTATTGTAAACAAAACAATAGGGGATATATATGTATGTGCATATATACATGCACATACATATATATATATATATTATATACATAATATATAAAAACATAAATAATAAGCATTTTATAAATTCAACCTGGAGTTTTCAATGCTTATTTGTGCTTCTTTCTGGCCTTTATTCTGTCTTTTCTCTAAAGAAGATGCCTCAATAACCCTCTTTTTTTCCTTTTTCTTTTAACGATTCCTTTTTTCCATCTTTCACCCTCTTACTCTCCTCACCCCCACCCCCCCAGAAAAAAAGCAAGAAAAACAAAGCTTTTGAAACAAATATAAATAGTCATGTAAACCAAATCCCACACTGGCTGAATCTGAAAACATAGCTCTTATTCTGCATCTTGTGTCACTCACCTTAAGCCTCACGTCAGAATCTCAGGTGGATATTGGTCAAAGTTCTCAAACCTTTCAAAGTTCTTTTTCTTTAAAATCTTGTTTTTATTATATAAATTATTCTTTCAGTACTACTTTAACTCTATATCAGTTCATTCAGGTCTTCCCAAGATTCCCTGGAAATATTTCTTTCATCACTTCTTATTACAGTCATGTGCCATAATTTATTTAGCTATTAATAGATGGACATTCCCTTAGTTTCCAGTTTTTTGCTACTACAAAAATTTTTGTACGTATGGGTCTTTTGCCTTTCTGATTGAGGTCAAAGAATATGTGTACTCTGGTGACTTTTGGGACATAATCTTTTTTTCTTTTTCTTTGCTTTTTGGAGGGGGGAAGGCTGGGCAGTTGGGGTTAAGTGACTTGCCCAAGGTCACACGGCTAGTTTTGTGTTAAGTGTCTGAGGCTGGAATTGAACTCAGGTCTTCCTGACTCCAGGGCCTGTGCTCTATTCACTGCACTACCTAGCTGCCCTTGGAACGTAATTTCAAACAGATTTTCAGAACAGCGCATGCGCTGGTTTTCCTGTCGCCTGTACAGCAACTGTCATTTTCCCTTTTTGTCTTCTTTGCCAGTCTGATAGACGTGGCAGAGAACCTGAGTTTGTCAACTTGGAATTTCTCTATTTAGTCGTGTTTTGGAAGCTCAGTTAAAAACTTTCTGTCCTGTATCACATCTCCTCAGCTCTATATTCTCTGTGCCTTCCTTAGTAACTAATTGGACCAACCGAGTCATGTTAATGTGCTAATGAGAGCTCAGAAGTTCTTCCCTTTAGGGCTACATCTATATTTTAATTATAGCCTTATGTTGACAGAACACGCTCCATCTGTTGTCTAAAAAGAGAAGTGACTCTGATGGTGGAGATTTCAAGTCAGAGAGGGAAGACTGGTGTTATATAGGTCAATAGCAGAGCTATTTATTGGTATACCTGACTTTTTGGTATTAATCTTAAATCAGATTACTTAAATAATTCTAAAGCATCATAGCTTCCTCTGCCTAAGGCTGGCTTTGTGTGTAACTGTACTTTTATACCTATGTAAATCAATGGAATGTCACAGATGGAAGGGAATTTAGAGGCAGCTTCGTCCAATCCACACCTGAAGAAGATTACCTTCTACAGTATCTCTGACAGGTTGATCTGGTTGATCAACCTCTGCTGATGAAGAAATTACTTGAAGATTTCTGGTGAATAGGACCCACTATTTTTTTTTGAGGAAAGTAATTCTACTTGTGGGTGTCTCTAATCTAAAACTAAGAAGTTTTTCTTCCCAATTGAACTGAACACCAGTCTCTACCCACTGTTCCTAGTTCTGTCCTCTGGGGTCAGGAAGAACATGTCTAATCCCCCTTTTAATTCACAGGCCGTCTTATATTTCTTTATCTAGGCTAAAATCTCACATTTACTCCAAGTGATCCTGGCACAATACAGTCTTCTGTCCCCTTACCAGCTTGGTTCTTCTTTGTATTAGTCCAAGCCTGTTGGCCTTCTTCCTAAATTATAATGCTATAACCAAACACAGTGCTTCAGATGGGATCTGATCAGGGTAGTGTTCTCAGGAAGGAATGCCTGCTTAATTCTGGTTATGACAATATATTAATGTGGCCCAAAATTGCAGTGGTTTTTTGGACTATTATATTCTGTAGTTGCTTCACTGAGTTTGCAATCCACTAAGCCTCCCAGATAGTTTTCCACATGACCTGTTCCATTCTGTATTTGTTGTGATGAGTTTGTTTTTACTTATTTTGATCTAATTAGGACCAGCTCATCATCCAAACTTGCTGAGACCGTTCTGGATCCTGACTCTATTGTCCATGTTGACCGTCTCTCTCAGCTTTGTGTCACTTCCATATTTGATAAGCATGTCATCTGTGTCTTCATCCAAAATAAAATGTTAATCAGCCCAGGGCCAAGAGGAGATAATTGAAATTTTCTAACAGTGACTTCCCTCTACTTTGGCAATAGTCATTAATCCTTATTCTTTGAGTCCTGACATTCCACCAATGCCAAATTTACCTAACTTCCTAGAGAGCAGAGTTCCAAGAAGAATGGTATGAAATAATTGAGTGTTAGTTTGGTTGCTGTGCTTAATGGAGCTTTCAAGTTTATAATGGCACTCTGAAGATTCGGATCCCCTCCCCCAAGGGAAACTCCCACAGTTCTTCTTTCCTCAAAACTCAATATTATCACTATTCTCCCCTCTTTCCCTTTAGTCTCAGAAAAAAATATGTCGGTACTATTTCTTTAAGCTAATTCTTTAGCCTGAGTCTTCCAGGAATCATCTTCTCTCTCTCTCATGCATTTTTAATCTTTCCTTCTCTATTGGTTATTTCTCTTCTTCTTACAAACATGTCTAAGTCTCCTAAAAAAAAGTCTTTCCTTAACCTCACACAGTTGCCATCTATCTCCTGAGTACTGAGTTCTTTAAGACCAAAGTACGTATTATATACTCATCCATTAAAAGTCAGGAAGGATAAAAAAAATTATTCATACGTGAAAATCATCCAACCTTTGAATTTTTCAAACAAATTTCACATCTGTATCAAAAGGTAGCATAGGACAGTGGCCTGGGTTTGAATCCTGACTCAGATGTCAGTGGTGTGACTCTGGGCAAGACCCAATCTTTCTGGGCCCCAGGGAAGGGTTAGGTTTGATGACCTATTAAGTCCCTTCCAACTCTAAATCTACGATCCCTATGATACTGTGACCTCTTTATTCTCACAAGAGAGCTTGATAGCAAGTAGGACAGGTATAATTATCCACGTTTTAAATATTAGGAAAATGAAATGGATGTAATTGTGTCTTGCCTAAGAATACATAGTTAGCTAACCATAGAGCCAGGAGTAGTAGACCCAGTTGTTCTACCTTCCTGACTCCTTCCACCATGTCGTCTCAAGATCTATGCCCTTGAGAACTTAACTTCTAGTGGAGAAGATAACACTCACAGATAAAATTTTCTATTTTAAATTGTGTGGGACAAACTGAAGTTCTACAAGGATTGAGAGTGAGGGAGAGAGATCAATGTGAGCTAAAATTTTAAGGGAAGCCTTAAAGATGTGGTAAAGGTGGGACTGGAGCTGGGATTGGAAGAATGAGAATTTCAATAGGTGGAAAAGTTTGAGTAATGGCATCTTCTAGTCTGAGTAACAGCATCAGCAAAGGCACTGGAATGAGAGAACAATGTCTAAATAATGCAAGAGGGGAGGCAGTAAACCTTACTGGAATGGAGTGTTCTTCCTGGGGAACAGATGAGAATAAAGTAGGGGTGAGGGGAACTTCACCTGATCTTAAATGCCAAGGTGAAGAGTTTGGACTTAAGTTGATAGACAAGAGGGAGGGATCATAGGTTCTTGAGGAGGGGAAGGGCGTTATGTAGGTGATGGATGAGGAAGGTTAGTTTGAGAGCAGTAGGCATAGTGATTGGAGGAGGGAGAGAGTAATCAGGAGAACAGCCAAGAGGCTGTTATAGCAACTCAGGTGAGGTGGTGAGACCCACAGGAATAGAAGGGGAAAGAGAATAAGCATTCATATAGTACCTACTCTGTGCCAGGCACTGGGATAAACACTTTACAAATATTATTTCATTTAATGTAATAATAATAATAGCTAATATTTCTGTATCACCTACTGTGTACCAAGCACTTTTCTAAGTGCTTTACAATTATTATCTTATTTGAACCTCACAACAACCATGAGAAGTAGGCGCTGTTATTGCCCCCATTTTACAGATGTGGAACCTCAGGCACAGAGCAAATAAGCATCACTAAGATGTGTGGCAAAGTGAGTTACATTTCCAAATAATCTGCGCAGGCTTGACTAGCCTTATTGAAACAACAAATAAACTTCATCCTTCTCAATAGTTCATATTTCTGTCTTGTTCGATAACAGCTTTTTTAGATAGTGATGGTTTAAGGCACAGTGGACCCAGGAAATACGGGTTCTACTCTAGGCTCTTCCTCTAATTAGCTACACTACCTTAGGCAAAGATGCTTCCTTTCCAAAGCCTCAACGTCCTCATCTGTAAAATGAAGGAACAGGACTGGATAATCACTAATGTCCCTCCCACCTCTCTAAGTTAAATAATTTATGGCCTTTCTGACCCTGTTTGGCCATCAATAAAGTTGGGGATTGGTACTAGACTTTGTCTAAAGTCCTCTTCGCTGCTAACATTCTATGAATCCAGGTTCTTCTCCCTATCTCAATATTTCTGGAAAAGAAAAGAACTAGTGGATACTTCCTATGTATATCTAAGAACCTGAGAGAAATCAAACAGAGAAGGACAAGGAAATTGAGGAAACTATCAATCATCCGGTATCCATTTGCAAATTAAGCAGGGGTTAGAGATGATTGTACCCTCTGCATCCATCTGCCTGCATACTTCATGGACTCCTATGATCCCAAGATCTATAGCACAGAATTCTAACACTTGTACCTCCCTATTGAGACCCACTGAGTATTTAGTGGTCAGTTCCTACCTTCTGCCAGCTTTCAGTCCAGTATCCGGGTGCAGACTCAGTACTTCTACCTCTGTGGAGGATTCTCCATAAACAACGAACTGACTTCCCTGGAGAGCCTTATAACAGTTGGTCCAGTAGGAGGAGACCAGAAAGATGAAGTGGGTGGAGATTAATATTCTCCCTGACATGAATGACATGAACCTGCCTTACTTCTAGCCCCATGAGAGAGGAGAGATCAGAAAAGAAAAAGAGGGCAGAAAAAAAAAGTTTTTTAAAGAGTCTGTGATGCTTCTTTTCATGCAGAAATCATTATTGTATTGAAAAAGGTAGCATAAGATAGTGACCTGGATTTAACATGGAATCTCGCAGCTAGAGATAAGATCTCAGAAGTCGTGTGGTCCCATTCCATCTAAAGCATGTCAGGGCACCAAATGTCTCTGAACACAGCCCATTTCAGTTTCAGCTGCTTCTATTAAGGAAGTTTTTCTTTATAGCGAACAAAATTCTACCTCTGTATAACTTCCCACTAGTTATTCTTGGTTCCTTCATTTTTTAAAAAAATATTTCTTTATTTGTTTTCTTGTTTACATCATTCATTTTCATTACATTTTTGAATTACAAATTTTCTCCCCGTCTTGCCCCTGCCTCAACCTTAAAACAGCAATCCCACTGTAAAGCCCCTCCCCTGCTCTGTTCTCCTACTTTCTGGCAGGGCAGGGAGGGTCTCCCTATCCCAGCCCCTGCATATCTTAATTCCTATTTGCAGGTATTGCAGAACTTTAGATTCTAGATGCCCTCGATTTCCCCCTTGTCACCCACTCCAACTGGAAGGACACACAATTTAATACAAGCTGAGGATGTATGATTATACAGGACATCTTCATAGTGGACATATTGTGACAGTGATCATCTGTCTCTCCTTCCTATCCCTCCCCCACCCTTGTTCTGTTCTCTACCCTGTCCCTGTCCCTTTCCTGAAATGTGTGCTTCCAGCATCCCTCCCCCAGACCCTGCCCTCCCCTCCTTCATCCACCCTCTCATTCCCATGCCCCCTATTCTCCTGTGTGGCATGATGCCCAGTTTAGAGTTTATGCCATTTTGTCCCTAAGCTAAATTCAATGAGAATAATTGAAAGTAAAGTTGTAGAGAGTTGTAGAGAACTTGCCTCTTCTCTATTGGATGATTAACCCCATTTTGTCTCTCCCTGTCTCCTCTCATTCTAGTCTTCTCCCACCTCAGAATTTCGCCTTTTAACGTATCATCCCTTCGTATTCAATTCATCCTATACCCTCTATATACACATATACACACATGCTCAGATATGTATTCAAACACATATATAACCTCCTATAAGGATCTATGTGTAAGTATACATATATATACATTTGTATTCCCTTCACCTATTCTCATGCTAAGAAAAGTTTCATAAGTTACTATTATCATTTTTCCATATTGGCATGTAAATAATTCAGGTTTGACAAGTTCCTTATGATTTCTTTCCCATGTTTACCTTCTCATGCT
>JAQQSW010024724.1:0-10035 GCA_028646575.1 Pseudocheirus occidentalis | reverse complement strand
ACCGAGAGACTCTAGAATCTAAAGCTCTGCAATACGTGCAACTGGGAATTAAGATGTGCAGGGGCTGGGGTAGAGAGACCCTCCCTACTCTACCAGAAAGTTAGAGAGCAGATCGGGGGAGGGGCTTCACAGTGGGATTGCTGTTTTGGGGTTGGGGTAGGGGAAAGATGGGGAGAAAATTTGTAACTCAAAAAACTCATGGAAATGAAGGATGTAAACAAGAAAACAAAGAACAACAAAAAAATAAAGTGATTCTCCTAAAGCATACATCTGATTGTATCACTCCCCTACTTGAATAAACTCCAACGGTTCCCTATTACTTTGGCATTCAAACCCCTCAATGACCTACCCTCTCTTACTCTCTGACGTATACTCTTTGATTCAGTGACACTGGCCTTCTGGCTGTTCCCCAAACAAGACTATCTCTAGGCTCTGGACAGTTTATATCGCTGTCCCCATGCCTAGAATGCTCCGTCTACAGGAAATCTTCCCCATTTCGTCTCGAAGACAGCACTTTCCTTGTGTTGTTTCCTATTCACAGCTTGTTTGGCGTACGTTTGTTTGCACGTTTTCTCCCCCATTAGAGCGTGGGCTCCTGGAGGGCAGGGACCGCCTTCTGCCTCCTTTTGTGTCCCCAGTGCTTAGCACATTGGCACATCATGGGTACTGAATATTTATTGATTTTTCCCTTACCACCACACTTCTGTTCGTACTTTGTTCCCTATGTCTAGAATGTCCTCCCTGCTCATCTAACTATTATATTTCTACCTATCATTGAAAGCAGAACTCAAAGACTGGCCCCTTCAGGAGCCCCTCCCTCATCAAAGATCTTTGCTTAGTTTTTGTTTTCTGTGTGTTCTTTCTCTGTACCAGACAGTAAGTTCCACAAAGACCAGAACTGTGGCTAATCAATGCTTTTGATCTCTTTCTGTGACCATGCACATTTAATAAACATTTGTAGAATTGCATTGGCAGGTAAGGTTCAGAAGCCAGAGGTCAGGCAGCGAGGAATTAATTCAAAAGATCAAACTATAAGACCAAGTGAAAATGAGTCTGGCTTGAGTCAACAATGGAACCAGACAACAAAGAGTCAAAGACCCAGGTCAGAGTCAGAGCTACCCAGGTAAGGGATCTGTGTAAGGAGTACAGGGACTTTCATGATTACAACAGAGCTTGAGGCTGGGCTGAGAGCTTCTAAGTCTGGAACATCGCACACACTTCTTTCTTAGGGCGAGAGATGGTTTTAGAACATGGGCAGGCTTTAGCACCCTTCATTAGGCAAAGGAAGGGACACTTTCATTTGAGGGGAAAAAGGCAGGTTTCATGGATGACTTGGTATCTAAGATGAGATTTGGAGCAAAGCAGGGATTTCAAAAGTAAAAATATGGGCAAAGTACATTACAGACTTCAGGGTAGGCCTGCCCAGTTGTACAGGCGAGGGAGAAGACAGCATGTGATTAAGGAAAAACTGGCACAGTTTGATGGGAACCTAATGTGTATAAAGAAGAATGTGATATTTATAGCTAGAGAGGTAAGCTGGAGCCAGACTATGGAAGGCCTTAAGTGACTGAGGCAAGTAGGTACAGGTGGCTGAAGTGAGGAATGAGACATCTAATTTTTATCATTCAGTAAAGTCTCTGTGATAAATTGAGTCCAGAAGCCTACCAGTCAATTTACTTATCCATTAAATACTACATCTAAATACTTGCTGTGTGGAGCTGGTTAATAGATAAACAACAAACTTTTATTAATTTGATAGTTAGATAGTTAGTTAGATAATAGTTAGATAACTTTTATTCCAATCTGCTAACCCTCACTGGTTCAGTACAATAGACCTCCTTTGAAGTCTTCATCCAAAGAAAATGCTTGGTAACTGAACCATCAACTCAGTATTTTGGATTTCTGACAATATTGGAGATTTAATGTTGTGATCTGAAGATTTCATTTTCGGTTTTCTGCTGAGCTGATGGAAACACCTGCTTGAGGGAAATAAGGCCATGGAAATGTCCGTATTTTAAATATTACATTTTAATGATTTTTTCCTGTAGTTTTGAACTTTGAAAAAAAATCACACCACATTTCAAAGGTACATGTTTCTTTCAACTCTACCCGAGAGCAAAGCAGGGCCTGCCAAATTGGTACAAAGTGATCACAAAGGATCAGCTGCTGATAGGAACTACAGCCAAATAGCCTATCTCTGAGCTAGAGGGGGAAAGCACACATTATATAGCCAAGCTCCCTTTGAATTACATTCTGCCTTGATTAATTCAATCTATCCCTCCTTAATGTTAGATATGCATGATGAGATAGGATTCCTGTGTTACATCTTATGTCAGCGAACCTTGAATGACTTAATAGGAATCTTGTCATTTGAAAATTTATATAAATACTGCCTGTCATCAAATATAAAGAGAAAAAATTTGATATCCACTAAGTATTCTGTTTTTGTGGGACACTGTATATAGTTTTATAAATTTCAAGCAATTTGTGATACTTAAAACAAGTGAAGTACCTTTACTTGCAATTCCAATTTGTGATCTGCCATATGCAAAGACAGATTTATTGATCTTAGATTACAGTATCACTTTCCCTTCAGGAAAAGATCAAGCTGTTTGCAATATAGATACTTTTAATTCCTCTTCTAATAATGGTTAGGACCACCAGAAACTGACAGAGAAGCTGATATCCAGAGCTCGGACATAGTGCCAGTACTTAACTGGAATAAACAGAATCTGCCCAGGATTCAAAATACATGACTGATATGAGGCCTTAGTAAATTTAGGGAATTTAATTAAATTGGGATTTTCCACATCCACCTAAAAAACAAAAAAAAAACCCAGTTAGCTGTGCTACGAATATTGAAAGTAAAGTGACAACAGCTAAAACTATACCATAAATATTTCACCTGGCTTGTATTGTGAAGGAGTTGTGTTTCATGTGGATATAAAGACTCTGATTCTTCTGGAGAGTACAACTGGATATATTTTCTTCCAAGTACCTGGAAAGAGATTCTCTGTCACTTGGTATTTTGGTTGTAGAAAGAAATTAATTTTAAAATAATTAATATGCTATTTGTACAATGACCAAGAAGTAGAAATAGAGGGTGTCTCCAAAGTCTCACTGAAGTGTTGAGTTATTAGAGCTTTGGGGACAACCTGTATAACCAGAGTGAACACATAAAAATGAATTTAGCAGGACTTTTGCTAATTTGGTACTATAATTATTATGATAAAAAAAAAAAACCTCTCTCTAGACTGCTGGGTTTGTGAAAGTCAGGAAGGTCAAAGTCTAGTACCCATAAGCAAAGAATACAATTGTCTGTTCTTAAAAGTTCCAGTTAAATAGCTTAAGGAAGAATTAAAATTAAATGGTGGGCAGTCACAATCATCTTCAAATCTAATGAATAATATGAGTATGACACAGTAGATGAAAAAAGCACATATAGTACCAATGAATTGTCTTTTTAAAAATTTCAAATGTCACTGGTACTAATTTAACTTGTTACATTGTACATTTGAAATAAAGACCATGGGATTATGGGATTAGAGAAAAAGTTAATTCACTCAAATTGGTAAAATTCGTTTTATCATGAAACTTAGTCATAACTAATTTATCTTCTCCATTTAATGAACACTTAATGGTACAAATCACTAAATTAATATAGATAATTCTATGAGAATAAATGGCATTTGAACATGGCATGTCCTTCTATTTAATGTTACCACAAAAGAGTGACAGCTACCTTAACTAATATTTTCTAATAAAAATATAGGTGCCTTTAGTGCCATTTTATGATTTAAAAAATGCTCTGTAGTTTAAGTTTTCAATACTGTGCTTCTCAGACTGATTTAAGCTTTTTTTTAAGAATTTATATTACTGGGGTGGCTAGGTGGTGCAGTGAATAGAGCACCGGCCCTGGAGTCAGGAGTACCTGAGTTCAAATCCGGCCTCAGACACTTAACACAAAAAAACTAGCCATGTGACCTTGGACAAGTCACTTAACCCCAACTGCCCTCCAAAAAAAAAAAAGCAAAAAAAAAAAAAGAATTTATATTACTTCAGCAAAAATTTGTTAAGTGCCCCTACTTTGTACACTGTACTACATACTAGGTGCAGAATTAATACAAAAATAATTGGTATAGTCTTTGCCTTCAAGTTTAGTAGAATACAATCTAGTAGATGCACTTAGTGAGGGTCACAATTTTCTGTGTTCTTTCCCGAGAATTTCTTTACTTAAAATATACAGAGTAGGACATATGCTCTTTCCAACTTAGATGGTTTATTAGTAAGCCAATTATTGCTGAGTGAATGAATTATTTCCTGACCATTAGTCACTTAAGAGGGCATATTTCTTTTAGGCCACTTAGGAAACTGTAACAGTAATTTACTAAATGGACCAAATGTAGCCTATTGGCTTACAAGAATTAATGTAACTACAAAGTATTTAAGTTATGGGGAAGTAAATGACTTAGTGAATAGAATATGGCCAATATGTAACTGAAAGCCCAGGGATAGATAATATATTATAGTGGATAACCCAACTGATAAAAGCATAAAATTCTGTGGATGGGATGGACTCCCCAAACACACACACACACATATACATATACATATACATACATATATATATATATTTTCCTGGCTGTCAGATTTAAAAAACACTAAGATTACACTGATCCCATGAAAATAAAGATTTTTTAAAATTAAATTTAAGTTCTTTAGAATGCTAATTTGATGATGATAGTGGTAACAGCACAAACCTGGGCTAAAAAATTCTGCTGTGGATCTTGGTGAAGAGGAGAGATGGTTCCTGCTGGACCAAACCAGGCATTAATAGTTATGTCTTCTTCTTCGCCATTACCTAGACAGCAGTAATCTGGTATACAAATATCTTGCTTCAGTTCTGGAATCTGTCCCAGTCAAACCAATTAGAAAAGATTACAGTCAGGTGCTACATGTTAAAGACAAGAATCAGTTTCAATTATGAAAATTTAAAATAAAATTGGGGCTATATGATTCAAGATTAAAGGCTTTGCAAGTAATATTAGCTTACCTATCTCAGGCTTTACAAAGGTATTTTCAACAGGCTAACTTATAATCAAAATACCATAAATGTGGCATGTGGGTGAGTTAATATCCACTTAAGATTTTCATTATCTCAATTTTGTTTTACTTTCATAGCCAGACTGCATTAACATGGTGTTTTGCATTTAATTTCCTAGGTTTATGGTTCTAAAAGAGATTTTTCTTTTAGGTACAAAACCAAAGCTTCCATAAAATTTTCATTAAGTTTAGGGGATGTTTCATGAGCTCATCAGGCAATCTTGGATGTTAACCTTTGACAAATATGCTCAATTTTTAAACAAGAGTCAAAAAACTAAGAACAAATCCATACTAATTTTCAGCTACTTCTTAATCTGATTATCTGAAAACCATAGCTAACTGACGACAGTGATAACTGCTTTCCTGCCCATCTTACACTCTACTTCATTAATCATGAACCCACAAGAGATATTTTCTGAACCAGACAGTACTGAAGATATAAAAATGGGGTCACTAAGGAAACCAAGTTTGCTGTTTTAGTTACATATTTTCTGAGTACAATAAATATATCTAGACACTTTCCTAGTCTAGGAAATAGATCCCCCAAACACAAATATATTCAGATTTACACTTGCATTTCTGCATATACTAAACATTTCCTCCTTATGTTAAAATTGAAAATTAGTTTAAAAAGGAGAGTTGTCGAAGAAGAAAGCAATTCTTCAAAAGCATCACATAAATCATGACATCAAAAAGTACTAGGTGATAGGCATGATAGGCAAGATTTCAGTAATTAAATTTGTTTCATTTTCCAATATTCCTAATCACATAAGCATCAGAAATGATTTGCTTTTAGCAAAGCAGTGGTAAGGTTTATATAAAAGTACAAGAGAAACTTCCCAGCGACTATGACAATTTTAAGACTAAAAGTTACAGGACTTTTGGAAGTCTAAATTAGTAGGGAGGCAGGAGTTCCTTATATCAATTAAATCACAAGTATGGACCAAAAGAAAAAATGTAAGAGAAGACAACTGATGTTATTTTTTCAATTACTTTTTAATAAATGATCCATTATTTTAGAAGTCTTGAATGATCTTGAGTGTAACTGAAGCTAATAGTTCAAATGAACTATTATAATAATCATTTATTAGGAACTTAGGTTCCTGATATTGTGCTGAATGCTGATGATAAAGAAAAAATATTAAGTTTCTGTTATTAAAGAGCTTACATTATGATAGCTAATAATAAGAACTAATATTTATAGAATCTTTACAAATGTAATATCGTTTGAATGTAGTAGGGGAGACAACCATGTACTTTAGTAGATATGAAGATAGGAAAGTGAACCCTAGTGAAGTTGAGGGGGCATAGGAAAGGTTTTTTTTACAGGTGACACTTGATTTCAATCTTATAGGATGCCAGGTATTCTAAGAAGTAGAGGTGAAGAAAGAATACATCCTAAGCCTGGAGGACAGCTAACAAAAGGCAGAGAAAGTGGGCCATTATGGTTGGAATATAATGGTTCCTTCTAGAAACTCCACTTCAAGTAGGAGGCCCAGGCCAAAGATGTCTTCCTCCCTCTCCAGTCTGCGCTGCTGTTTTCCCCACAGGACTTTATACAGAAACATCTTTAATGAACCTGGAAGTTCATTTTGCCCCTGGACTATTTTCTCATATTGGAAGAACTCTCCACCTCTGTGGCCTCACCTGATTGGATGGTTCCTCTCAGAATCTCCAATTAAAGGAGGGGGCCCAGAGCAAAGATATCTTCCCACTCCATCACCAGGCTGTGCTGCTGACTAACTTCCAGAGGGCTTTCTCTACCATGCTCCTGCACCTTGTACCCTCTCTTCTCCCATCCTGCTTTCAGCTCCCTTTTTAGTACTGTCTTCTCCCATTAGAATGGAACATATGCATGCCTAATTCTGATTTTTTTACATAGACTCTTTTTTTGTAATTAGACTGTTAGTCTGACAATAAATTCCCATAGTTTCATAAAAATTCTCTATAAAATATAGGGGATAATAGTATAATTTGGAAATTCCCCACTTACAGATATGGTGTAGTGAATACAAAGATTGCACTAGTTATGGCTCTACCATTCACTAGATGTTTGACCCTGGAAACATAAGTCACCTACCCTGTCAGGCCTCTCATTTTGCAGATGAGGGGATGGATACAACTAATCCCAAAGGTCCCTCTAACAGTAGCTCTAACATTCTGGGGTTTCTACTGCATCCATATCATACAGACATACTGTAGATGTCTCTGCTGGATTTAAGCTTTCCTCAACACTATTTTCACCATGTTATACTCCTGTCCAAAGAATTCATTGGTTGCCTACTGCTTGCTAACTACAGCTCATGTCCAAAAAGGTATCTGCAACTATAGCATTATGTCTAGATTCATTCACGTGGAATTCCAAGGTATCTATGACCTGGCTTAAATCTATCTGTGGTTCAAATTCCTATCATTTCTCTTATCATACTAGTCTACTCACTGCTCATGAATACATCTTACATGTGTCTGCTGCTATCTTTTTTGTTCTTTTGCACACTGTTCTGCTCACTGGGAATGCACTTCCTTCTATCCTTTTGAACCTAATTATCCTTCAAGCCTTTAGTTCATGTTCTGCTCCAGAAAGCCATCCCTACCTACCCTACAGAGATCTTTTCTTCCTTTGAACTCCAATGGCACTTATCTGTACTACCCACTTGGAACTTACTATATAATGTTTATTATTATTACTGCTTTTTAAGAAATTAGAACTGTCATCTTATTAGTATACCCTTGTGGGGAAACTTCTCTTAACAATGCAGCTCATTAACTGCTCTGCAATTCAGAGAGTGAGCTATTCACTGAGACGTTAAGTGATTTGCCCAGGGTCACAAAGAGTTAGGTTTTAGAGTCAAGACTTGAACCCAGAAAGAAGAAATGCAATCCATACACTTACCTGATCAAATAATTGGTGCTGAGCAAGGTATCCAATGTCATTCTGCTATTTTGACGGAGGAAGAACAAAGAGAGAGGATGGTGACATGTAGAAATCAGTTTGACTATATTATATGTCACACTGTGATCAAGCTATTATTTAAAAACTATCCCTGTGGACTATAACTTAATGTCCTGGGAATGAATGTACTTTACTGGGGGTGGGGATGGAGGACAGTGGTGGTGTTATAGCATAAAGCTTTCCCAACTAGATGGGGTAGCTCCTTAATGGAGGGAACCCTAATGGCACTATGTTTGCTTTCTAATCAGCAGCTGCATTTCTCTAGTCCTCCCAATCAGTACATTATATAAATGGCTATTTCATTCTAGCTCTAGGAAAACCCATTACTTTAATAAAAGTACTCACTTAATTTCATGTCCCAAGCTTAATATCAAGGAATATAACCATGTTCACCCACAATATAGCTCTTTGTGGTAAGGTCAAAGACAGAATCACAAGTTCAGACCATGGTTCATACTGGTAATTGATATTTTTGTGACAAAAATTAGTGATCTTAATGTTCCTAAGTGAATTTTCATTTTTTGCACTGGTATTTTAAATTAGCATTCATGGGATCTAAAATCTGTGAAAAGAATGCAAATTTACATTTATATATATCACTTTAAAGTTTAGACTTTAAACAATAGGCCTATAAAGCAGCCTTGTTCACATTTTAGAGATTAAGAAACTGATACTAAGGTTAAATGACTCATCCAATGTCATATAGTTCGTAAAAAATCGGGTGAACCCAGGTCTTCCTGACGTCAAATTCATGGTTCTTTCCACCATATCAAACAATGCCTCTGGAATACTGAAAGAATGGAATGAGAACTGGGCCTGGAATCAGGAAGACATCTTCATGAGTTCAATCAAATCCAGCCTGGACACTTACTAGCTAGCAAGACATTTAACTGCTTGCCTCAGTTCCTCATCTGTAAAGTAGACTGGAGAAGGAAAAGGTAAACCACTCCAGTACCCTTGCCAAGAAAACCCTAAATGGAGTTACATAGAGTCAGACATGACTAGAACAACTCAACAACAACAAAAAATATTACTTGACAGTCACTTGGAAGTGATGATCCTGTTTGGAAGACGAGGGTAAGATATGGAAACATTATAAACTATATCCTCAATAGAAGTCCTACTGGACTGTCTCATTATGGTGTGCTGATGGCTCTGGGTTCTTGAGGGCTATGCTAACAGAGCACAAATCTGGTAAATTTTACCAGGTTGGAAAGGAGGTCAGTGGTCCTTCAGTGAATCCCAATACATAAATAAGAATCATTTCTAAAAACATACCAAAATGGCTATCTAGCCTTTACTTGCTGAATACTTCCAGTGAAAGGGAATTTACTACTTCCCAAGGTAACCCATTATACTTCTAAATACCTCTATTTATTGGAAGTTTTTCCTTATGGCAACTCTAAATTTGCTTCTTTGCAATACCAACCTATTCACCCTAGTTCTGCTCTGGGGTGAGGAGTCCTAACAGAAGTCATCTAGTAGCCCTTTACTTACTTGAAGACAGCTGTCATGTCTCTCTGAAGTCATCTTTCTGGGCTAAAAATTCCCAGTTATTTCAATAGATCAAATGTAGCCTGATATCAAAGCCATTCACCATCCTGTTAGGACTATATGCAATGTTCCAGAGCTTTATAAATTAAGGACAATGTCACCTGCAGACAAGAATATCTGGAAGACCTTACTATCTATAGGAATTCCTTCTCAATTTGGACTCTATTCTGAATTGAACACCTTTGCTGAGCTTACAACTTCCTATTTTATATTAATATATTCCTGTTTTATATTAATAATAAAATCATCAAACAAGGTTATTTGTTGTTATATCTTTGTAATGGTAATCAATTTGTTGGATATTGAGGGCTAAGTATGTAAGGTGTGAGCTCTGTCTGGAAGGTGTGAGCTCTGTCTGGAAGGTGTGAGCCTTGTCTGGAAGGTGTGAATTCCCCTGTTGTCTGGAAGGTGTGAATTCCCCTGTT